>CP136064.1:26354566-26639918 GCA_032622095.1 Siphonodentalium dalli
GTTAATTTCTCGCCGTTTCATGACTAGATAAAGCAAAACAAGCGATAAAACCATAAGATGATTTTTTTGTCATGTAGGTGTTGGGGGGGGGGATATCCTGACCTGGACATTCCCCCCCCCCCTCCACCCCAAACCCTGACTCAAAAATCTTTTTCTCAGAAGAAGTTAATTTCTCGCCGTTTCATGACTAGATAAAGCAAAACAAGCGATAAAACCATAAGATGATTTTTTTGTCATGTAGGTGCTGGGTGGGAGGGAAGATATCCTGACCTGGACATCTCCCCCCCCCCTCCACCCCAAACCCTGACTCTAAAAACTTTTTCTCAGAAGAAGTTAATTTCTCGCCGTTTCATGACTAGATAAAGCAAAACAAGCGATACAACCATAAGATGAGTTTTTTGTCATGTAGGTGTTGGGGGGGGGGATATCCTGACCTGGACATCTCCCCCCTCCCCCCATCCAAACCCTGACTCTAAAAACTTTTTCTCAGAACAAGTAAATTTCTCGCCGTTTCATGACTATATAAAGCAAAACAAGCGATAAAACCATAAGATGATATTTTTGTCATGTAGGTGCTGGGTGGGGGGGGGGAGATATCATGACCTGGACATATCCCCCACCCCAAACCCTGACTCTAAAAACTTTTTCTCAGAAGAAGTTAATTTCTCGCCGTTTCATGACTAGATAAAGCAAAACAAGCGATAAAACCATAAGATGATTTTTTTGTCATGTAGGTGCTGGGTGGGGGGGGGGGAGATATCATGACCTGGAAATCTCCCCCCACCCCAAACCCTGACTCTAAAAACTTTTTCTCAGAAGAAGTTAATTTCTCGCCGTTTCATGACTAGATAAAGCAAAACAAGCGATAACACCATAAGATGATTTTTTTGTCATGTAGGTGCTGGGTGGGGGGGTGGGGGGGAAAGATATCATGACCTGGAAATCTCCCCCCACCCCAAACCCTGACTCTAAAAACTTTTTCTCAGAAGAAGTTAATTTCTCGCCGTTTCATGACTAGATAAAGCAAAACAAGCGATAAAACCATAAGATGATTTTTTTGTCATGTAGGTGCTGGGTGGGGGGGGGGGCGGGGAGATATCATGACCTGGAAATCTCCCCCCACCCCAAACCCTGACTCTAAAAACTTTTTCTCAGAAGAAGTTAATTTCTCGCCGTTTCATGACTAGATAAAGCAAAACAAGCGATAAAACCATAAGATGATTTTTTTGTCATGTAGGTGCTGAGGGGGGGGGTGGGGGGGGAAAGATATCATGACCTGGAAATCTCCCCCCACCCCAAACCCTGACTCTAAAAACTTTTTCTCAGAAGAAGTTAATTTCTCGCCGTTTCATGACTAGATAAAGCAAAACAAGCGATAAAACCATAAGATGATTTTTTTGTCATGTATGTGCTGGGTGGGAGGGAAGATATCCTGACCTGGACATCTGGACCTGACCCCCCCCCCCCCCCCACCCCAAACCCTGACTCAAAAATCTTTTTCTCAGAAGAAGTTAATTTCTCGCCGTTTCATGACTAGATAAAGCAAAACAAGCGATAAAACCATAAGATGATTTTTTTGTCATGTAGGTGCTGGGTGGGGGGGGGGGGAGATATCATGACCTGGAAATCTCCCCCACCCCAAACCCTGACTCTAAAAACTTTTTCTCAGAAGAAGTTAATTTCTCGCCGTTTCACGACTAGATAAAGCAAAACAAGCGATAAAACCATAAGATGATATTTTTGTCATGTAGGTGGTGGGTGGGGGGAAGATATCCTGACCTGGACATCTCCCCCCTCCCCCCCACCCAAACCCTGACTAAAAAAAAAACTTTTTCTCTGAAGAAGTTAATTTCTCGCCGTTTCATGACTAGATAAAGCAAAACAAGCGATAAAACCATAAGATGATTTTTTTGTCATGTAGGTGGTGGGTGGGGTGGGGGGGGGGGGGGGCGGGGAGATATCCTGACCTGGACATCCCCCCCCCCACCCCAAACCGTGACTCTAAAAACAGTTTCTCAGAAGAAGTTAATTTCTCGCCGTTTCATGACTAGATAAAGCAAAACAAGCGATAAAATCATAAGATGATTTTTTTGTCATGTAGGTGCTGGGTGGGAGGGAAGATATCCTGACCTGGACATCTCCCCCCCCCCCCCTCCACCCCAAACCCTGACTCAAAAATCTTTTTCTCAGAAGAAGTTAATTTCTCGCCGTTTCATGACTAGATAAAGCAAAACAAGCGATAAAACCATAAGATGATTTTTTTGTCATGTAGGTGCTGGGTGGGGGGGGGGGGGGGGGATAGATATCATGACCTGGGAATCTCCCCCACCCCAAACCCTGACTCTAAAAACTTTTTCTCAGAAGAAGTTAATTTCTCGCCGTTTCATGACTAGATAAAGCAAAACAAGCGATAAAACCATAAGATGAGTTTTTTGTCATGTAGGTGTTGGGGGGGGGGGGATATCCTGACCTGGCCATCTCCCCCCACTCCAAACCCTGACTCTAAAAACTTTTTCTCAGAACAAGTAAATTTCTCGCCGTTTCATGACTATATAAAGCAAAACAAGCGATAAAACCATAAGATGATATTTTTGTCATGTAGGTGCTGGTTGGGGGGATATATCATGACCTGGACATATCCCCCACCCCAAACCCTGACTCTAAAAACTTTTTCTCAGAAGAAGTTAATTTCTCGCCGTTTCATGACTAGATAAAGCAAAAACAAGCGATAAAACCATAAGATGATTTTTTTGTCATGTAGGTGCTGGGTGGGGGGGGGGGGGGGGAGATATCATGACCTGGAAATCTCCCCCCACCCCAAACCCTGACTCTAAAAACTTTTTCTCAGAAGAAGTTAATTTCTCGCCGTTTCATGACTAGATAAAGCAAAACAAGCGATAAAACCATAAGATGATTTTTTTGTCATGTAGGTGCTGGGTGGGGGGGGGGGGGGGGGGAAGATATCATGACCTGGAAATCTCCCCCCCCCCCACCCCAAACCCTGACTCTAAAAACTTTTTCTCAGAAGAAGTTAATTTCTCGCCGTTTCATGACTAGATAAAGCAAAACAAGCGATAAAACCATAAGATGATTTTTTGTCATGTAGGTGCTGGGTGGGGGAGAAGATATCCTGACCTGGACATTTCCCCCCCCCCCCCCCCACCCCAAACCGTGACTCTAAAAACAGTTTCTCAGAAGAAGTTAATTTCTCGCCGTTTCATGACTAGATAAAGCAAAACAAGCGATAAAACCATAAGATGATTTTTTTGTCATGTAGGTGCTGGGTGGGAGGGAAGATATCCTGACCTGGACATCTGGACCTGACCCCCCCCCCCCCCCCCCCCCCCCCCCCCCCCAAACCCTGACTCAAAAATCTTTTTCTCAGAAGAAGTTAATTTCTCGCCGTTTCATGACTAGATAAAGCAAAACAAGCGATAAAACCATAAGATGATTTTTTTGTCATGTAGGTGCTGGGTGGGGGGGGGGGGGGAGATATCATGACCTGGAAATCTCCCCCACCCCAAACCCTGACTCTAAAAACTTTTTCTCAGAAGAAGTTAATTTCTCGCCGTTTCACGACTAGATAAAGCAAAACAAGCGATAAAACCATAAGATGATATTTTTGTCATGTAGGTGGTGGGTGGGGGGAAGATATCCTGACCTGGACATCTCCCCCCTCCCCCCATCCAAACCCTGACTCAAAAAAAACTTTTTCTCTGAAGAAGTTAATTTCTCGCCGTTTCATGACTAGATAAAGCAAAACAAGCGATAAAACCATAAGATGATTTTTTTGTCATGTAGGTGGTGGGTGGGGTGGGGGGGGGGGCGGGGAGATATCCTGACCTGGACATTCCCCCCCCCCCCACCCCAAACCCTGACTCAAAAAACGTTTCTCATAAGTTAATTTCTCGCTGTTTCATGAATATATAAAGTAAAATAAGTGATACAATCATGAGATGATTTTTATTTGTCATGTAGGTGCTGGGTGGGGAGGGGGGGGGGGGGGTTGAGGAATATCCAAGCCTGGACATTTATAAAAAAAAAAAAAAAATTAATTCAAAACGAAAACATTTTTCTGGCCATTTCAGGAACAAACAATCAAATGCGTGATACAAAAATTTTGTCACTTTTTTTTTTAAATAAAAAATTATTAAAAAAAAATTAATATAGTTGGTGCCATGAGGTACCAAAAGTCTTCAAAAGGGGGATCAGATTGTTCCAAAACGGTAACCCATGCTGCCTTCGGTAACAGTTCTGTAAGTAGTCAATAAATGAATAATGGCGACAGCTGTGAATGATGTAGGCAACATGATCTAATATTTGAATTGTTAGTGGATATTGATATTGCTAGCAATATGACTGAAATGGCATTCTATTACAAACCTGCTACATTTGGACATTGTTTGTTTTTCATGAAAAGGGAAAATGCTGTTGTTTTCATCTGTTGTTTTGTTTTCATCTGTTGTTCATTTTTATGGGGGGGGGGCAGTATTATCTTTTTCATTTTAATATTTTTACCGGTATATACGTCCAAATCAAATTTATCATTTTGGCATTGTTTCATAGATATTAATATTAGTCATATCAATATAATAATCAATAAATAGATAACCCACAATACTGGTGTGAAAGGTTTTACTTACCTATTTACATATTTACAAAATGAAAGACATCGAGTGTCTCATGTCTTTTTTCCAGCTTTTGAGGATTTCTTCAACCTCAACTTCTTCCTAGGTTGAAAATCCTCATCTTCTGACATCTCGGTGACACTCGATGCCTTTTCCCATGAGACCATTCCTGGGAATTAAGTTTTTTTGACTCTCCTTGTTCTCGTCCTGATTGGCTCAGGAGATGAATCAGGTGAGATATGAATAGATGTAAGTGCCTTCTTTTTCACAAAAGTCTCTTTACTGATGAAAGAAGACGGGCACACATGCCCCTGTTTTGGAACTTTTTTTGGCATTCGTTTGTTTTTCCATAAATGAATGAGAAGTTCCCGCAACAGGAGATGGTTCAACAGTCTGGTCTATACTTGTTTCGGGTATACAGGTGATATATGTAGAAGTAGTTGGCACATCTGGAATTTCAGCATCACTGAACAAGTCATCTGACGGTTTGCAAGCTCCAATGCTGTCATTATTAGCAGGGTCAGAATGTATACAAGCTGAGATCTGAAGGGGTTCATGTCTGTATTTCTTTACCATTTGATGAATTTTCCCGCCTTCCGAAGGGCCTTCCCAACAGCTAAACAGCACTGGCAATGGGTAAGTGTATTTGTATGTGTCTGTAAGAGTATACAGATCTCTAACTTGGTTGAAGAAAGTTTCAAGTTTATTTGTTTTAGCAAAATGGTTGTACCATATTATGGCACAGAGGTGGGACTCGAATGTGAAACCTTTACAGTCTAGTCGGATTCCTTATGTCATTTTGCATTTTTGGATTGTTAAAAGCGATCTGAAAACGGATTATGTATGCATATTAGGTGTGTTTTCAGGATTCACTTGTTTCCATTCTTGAATTTTGGCGGGTTGGCCTAAATCGGGATCAACATAATTTAGAGAGCATTCCGTATTTACAGAAAACGATATATGGTGCCATCTGGCGTATGGTGATCGGTGCGATTTGAAACTTCTCCAAACTACTAGATATGAATGTTACGTGTATTTTTGAAAATTTTGATGTGATCGGTTCATTCTTGTTGGCTACAGTTGTGATCAGAATTTAACACTGAGCCCTATGGAGATTCTAGTACTTTGGATAAATGGCGCCATTTTGCGTATTATGATAAACGCGTACTGATATTTCTAAAAAAAATACTAAGTATGAAACACAGACGTAGTTTTTAAAAGAATGGATGTGATCAGATGATTCTTGTTGGGTACAGTTGCGATCAAAATTTAACACTTAACCCTATGGAGAATTTCGTGTTATGCTCAAACGTTGATTGTAATATCACTTATTGGCAATCGTGCGCAACCATATATGTAGACTAACACTCGTGTTTAACCCACTGTAACTATCCATGATTTAATAGATACAATACATGATATAGTTATGCCTCAAGATACAGTAATTGGCAAAAGTAAGTGTCGAATGGTTTTGTAATATCGATAATATTCAGCCTGTTGAATCAAACGAAAATATTCACAACAAGACTGTTCACGATGTGATTACATATTCTATTATTATTGTTTTATTTGATACTTGTCTGCCTTGTTGTCCACTGACTAGTTTTTAAAACCACATCGTTGATCATAACGGGGTGTAGTGTCCAAATACACAGGTATATATATGGTAGTTGTTCGTTGTCATTAACTCAATCGTTGTCATCGGAGTCTATCCCACATGCACTGAGAGAATCTGTGTTTTCGCAGTATTTGTGCTACTGATAAATGGACATTTCGGTGCAGCTGAGATTACCATAGCGGTATAGACTTTGCTTTCACACTTCCCACGTCAGTTACATTTGGCCATCTTCAGTACAGCGACTGAAACCCAACATTCACCATTAATATTCTGACCACAGTTAATTTCCACGCTTCGTGTATATAGCTGTGAAAATCGAGTAAATTCGAATTTCCACTAAAGTAGAGCTTAATGAGTAAAATAGATATCAACCATAGTTGCATTTTCCTGCAAATTCCCAGTAGGTGCTTAGTAACCGTTACTAAGGAGCTATCGGAGCCGGTGGCAAAGTCTCCCGATCTTATAATGATCAGTGGCATGCATATGCAGAGCATGGCTGCATATTTTTAAACATACACGTGCACAACTTTGAACAAAACCAGCACCATGTCATTAGACGTACACTGACTAAAGTAAGGCAATACCAATGAATGATTAGTACACCAATGTGGCATTTGATTAGCAACCGTTGCTAACCTTAAATAAGACATATGGTTCACTTTGACGGCCAGGTATATATAAAATTTCACATTTGTGTATTAACTGCATCGGAAACGCAAACGTTGAATTACAACCCTGTCAGCTACAATTGCAATTTCCAGTGAATTCCAGGTAATTTCATAGACTAAGTTTCTCGATCTTATAATGATCAGTGGCCCATGGGACACTAACATGTACAGTTTCATATCTGTGTCACAATTTGAACTTAATCAATACCAACCGACAATAGACACTATCTAACTTACGGGAAAATACCACGGCCCAGAATGTTGATCGGTTCAAAGCCAAGTATATTATTGGGGGAGAACGATCCATTACGCCTATGTCGATGGTTTGTTCACAACAGATGGAGTCATGATACATGAAGGATGACGGAAGGGTCCCCTCAACTATGTTCTTCGACACAGTATTGTCCCCGCACTGTGTCACTTGCATCTTACTGTGTTGTACTATATATATAAGACCAAACACATAATGCACACATATATCTTCTTATACGTGCATTATCTCTTAGAAAGTGTCCAGAGATGTCTTGCCTATTTATACTGACAATTTATTTGTATTCTTGTGGCAAAGGATTTGAGGGAGTGATTTAATTGTTATATTGACTAAGGTGTTAATTTAGTATGTGAAACATGTGTGCCGGGGGATGTATCGAGTGGACGGAGAAAGTGTTTTCTTTATCATCAGATGAACATAATTTAAACTCCCAATTTTTATAGCGCCCGCTCTCCCGCGGCGAAGCCGCGGAAGCGAAGCGACCAGGGTATACGTATGCGAATATGAGATATATACTAATCGACTTTTTCGGCCCAATCTAAAAATAAATTGAAATCACCTAAAATAGGATAATTTATTCATAACTGAAGGGTCAGCCAGGGTCAGCGGAGTCCAAAATTATATTGTTGGCAACGGTCGCCATTTTGTATTGATTAATGCCACCTCGAAATGTGTAATTGGGCAAAATGCTCCAGGGCAAAAATAAAAAACTTTGATCTAGCAACTGTTAGCTATACTTCATCATATGTAGGAACATCATGCTCCTAAGGCCAAATATATTTTCAAAATGTGAATGTAAATTGAACAAAAGCTCTGGTTAACAAAAAAGTTAAATTGCATGAAAAAGTTTTGTTTACATATTTCATAAAATTATTAAAAATATTTACCCGGAAAGAGGAGTCTAGCGACCTTGCTGGCCGTTTACATATTATCTTCAATTTTCTAACGGTATTTCCGCCTAAAAAATTATGAAATATTCTCAAAGTTCAAGGCCGACAAACGGAAACTTTAAGTTCCGATTGAAAGATCGCAGAATCATTTTAAGATTGCTTCTTGGGAAACCAGTAAAGGCGTCATGACATCAAGACGTACATCATGACGTCACTACCTACGCCGGCGCGCAAAATTTCAGACAGGACTGCGTCGATGGCCAGACAGCTGAGACTCGTATTACATGGCAGGCTAAATATCCACATTTACGTTATATGTGATTATTTACATACATTGTATATATCATTTTCTTGTGTCCCATTATAATTAGGGTGGATACACACATGCGTGTAATTTCTGTATGTAAATACATGTATTTTTCATGGCCACACCAATAATTGACAACATTAATCACCTGCGCGGGAGCGGTTCATTGTTAACAGGCCAGACAAGTGAGCAGTGCTAAGCGAAGTCAAATTGTCTTCTATCAGTACATTTAAGGCCAGTCCAAAAACATGTCTTCTCTCAAGGATGCGGAAATTAGTCAAGTCTGTGTGATATCTGGCATTTTATTAATGCACGACCACCAGAAGCCATACGTCTGGCATATACAGGCTTGATGTAGAACATTTTCAACACTCGTTCTTTGTTCGAGCTATCGAGGAGTGGAACAGCCTGGAGGATAGCACATGCGAGGAAACAACGGATAAAACAGCATAGTCCTCCCAAAGCGCAAACACAGTCGAGATCGATCGAGGCTCCAGTGCTGAAACACATACAGATACAGATGCTTGTTTGGGTGGGGTCTCGAAAGGTTCAAGTCGCTAAGGGACTTAGTTGAATGTATCGGTCGGAATAATCTGGGCAAGAAGGTACAATATGATATGTTTCACTTAAATAGCTCAGAGTTAGCCACCCCCGCCTGGTAGCTTTCGGTGTCATATATAGCCCCTGCATGCGTCGGGGAAATCCTGATCCACCACTGCTATAAATAAGAGAGGACCGGTAATTATTTAAATAGAAAGTCTACCATATGGGTTATCTCACGAACGATTATTTTAAGTGGCCTGGCGACTCGGTCCAAGATAACGGCTTATCTACATTCCGACTTAATTGGAACTAGAACTCAGTGCGTTCAACACGTAGGCAATGATTGGGTTGTCAGTTGGTACATATCACATCGTCTGTATGATCCATGTAAAACGCCAAATACACGATAATTACAGGGATTACATGTATGCATGTGTGTATCCACCCTAATTAGGGTTTATCATCAAATCCTTCCATAAAGATAACAATTCATCCGATAATCACATGAACAGTAACAAGCGGGCGCAAATTACGTGTACGTACATGATAATATTAATATTACAAGCAGCACTTTCGACCAACATAAGTTATCCAATGGGGTCCGGTTATCGACCTTTATTTACTTTGAATGTCTGCTAGTTGTTGCCTGTGTATAAAACAGTCTGTCGTTGATTACATTTGTTTATTGTGTTGCATGGTGAGGGGGCACTAAATTTGCCACTGTCCAGGATAGTAACTGCATGATTTCCACAACAAAGCAAATGCCCATGCAATTCGTCCGAATATACCACCCCCATCGATCTGAAGTTTTAGTATAGCATACTTGGTATTACAAACTGTTCTGATTTAATTTTATTAACGTTTATATCTTCTTTGAGATGATGTGTCGCCCCTGTTTTCCATGTCGCTACGTCCCTGCATGTGCTTGTTGTGAAAACATGGTATCATAGCCCATATTAGTAATGCTCACCTCGGTGGACCAATTATATGTTTCAATGATCGGTAATGCATATAATTGGCCAATCAAGCTGTGCGCCGCGAATACAATGCATAAGCTTGTTGTAATCACGACAGACTGGTTTGTATGCTTTAATGAACTCAATCGTGAGTTAACACGCATTAGAGTTGACAAACATATTTACACTATTTACATATATTTGATACAACAGACGACGACTTAAAGATCTTTACAGTAAATAAAGGTCGGTCACCGGACCTCATTAGATAACTTCCATTGGTCGAGGGCTGATTGGCGTGTTATAAGAGACGTTTTAGCTCTCATTATTGGTATTTTCACGTGCTGGAACGCGCAATCATTGAACAGTACTCCGAGTGCATTGAACCGTTCAACTCATAGTCGATAATTCATCAAGGCGATTGTATGGTGAACGTATTCCGCGAGATTATTACTCATTATAAATGAAATTGATAAAATGCTCAGTGGTATACCATCAAGAAGACAAATTTGGGGAAAATTCAATTTCCGTGTAGGATATACAGTGATTATTGGTCGTGTGTGAGATCCACCTTAATCGAAGCAATCATCGCACATGGCAACAGCTCGGAGCAGAACTCAACACGGACTAGAATTATCTTTATCGCAGGTCAGGTCAATTGCGTCGATCGACCGAAGACACGGCAATTGTTTCCAAATCTGATTCGTCGGTAAAAACAATGTTTTAAGCGTCACGTTTAAAATTTCCCCGCAACGGTGATGCGCCGATAAGCGACCAATAACAGACGAACAGCCGCCAGTAAGTAATATATATATATGAATTTGCTTACCCAACCTAATGAGGACAGACGTTTGTAAAGGGTTTTTAAGGGGGAGGTCAAGTGACGAATTTTGAATGGGGATTTCCATGCAATTCTCAGGAGCAAAAGTTAGTGTTACGCCTACTTCTGAGTGTGATTTGATGTGGCATTGGAAACAGGTATTTATTAATTTGGCGGGTCCGCTTGGAACTTGTTCCGTTATAATGTTGGTGTTTTTATTTTTGAATTTTATATTGATTTTTCCAATGTAGGTCAAGTGATGTAATTCCATAAAAAAATCTCAAAAATATATTTATTGCAAACTTTTACAATTTACCAAGCAGACCCACCAGATAAATAATTGTTGTTTCCAATACCACATCAAGTCACACTCAGAAGTATGTGCAACTCTGTAACTTTTGCTCCACAGATTTGCATGGAAATCCCCATTCAAAATTGTTCACTTGATCCCCCCTTAAGGAGAAGGCCAACTGACTAATTTTGAATGGACATTTATTTCCATGTAAATCTCAGGAGCAAAATACTGATTTTTGAAATGTGTAGAAATGTGTAGAAATTTCAGAAATTAAATCTCACAAATAAATTTATAGCAAAAATTGCTAATTTACCTGGCGCACCCGCCAGATAAATACTATGTGTGTTAAATGACGTCCCATTAATCTGGTGAGGTATATATTTTCCAAATGTCTCATTTCCAACAGCACCCACTCAATCAGCTTTGACTCAGAATTTCCAGTTGTGTCATTTTTACCGGAGATCAAATTACCATTTGTTTGATTGTATCCCATACCAGTCTGCTCTAGACTAAGTACAAATACAAAGACAACACATTTGTAGCAGATAGCCGCTGGCTTTATTGGTGACAAGGTGAAAACAGTCATTCCAGCAACGGCCGTCAGAAACATTTGGAAGCAGACAACTTTTTAATTTTCGTGCCAATAGCATGGCTAGTAACTTCATACTGTCTTATATGCTAATGCAGTATATTCATGCAGTTGGTAAATATCTTCTCAAACCAAGATTTTCAAACAACTTGATTGAACTGACAGCCGTTTACAGAAGGCATTCAGGCATTAAAACAGAGATAAAACCACTGTGTGGAGAAAACAACTCTGAAAGCTTTGAATGCTCTTGCCCGCATACATGCAGAAAACCAAACATATGCAACTGATACATTATATGCATATATAAACATGATCAATATGAATCATACGCGATTAGTTCCAATTCGTAATAATTTGATTCCAGCAAAGCACTGAATTCCAAAATTGAGAAAAATCTACGCAATATGTGAGCTCCATTTATTTGAAATATCCACATGTTCTTTTAATTAAAATTAAAATTTGATACGTGCACCTTGCGATACCAGATCGGCTAAAGTGACCAGAACATTAGCTCACACAGTAAGCCCGTGGTCTTACACTCATTAGCCTGTAGCATGTGATCCACAATGACAACGACTCAGTTGTACTCATACGTTACGCTTCAGACATAAGTTTTGTACCATACTGCGAAACGTCAAAAACAAATATTAATTGGGCAGTATCCCTACGGGGAGGGGAGGGGGCAGAGATGGCTTTTTAAAGGGGCTGTCAAGTGAACAGTTTTGAATAGGGGTTTCTGTGCAAAAATCAAAAGTTCTATGTGAAGCAGTTGCCCAGAAATCAAAGGAGGCATACCTTGGACATTCATAATATTTAACTGGCAGGTGCGCTAGGTAAATTATAAAATTTTGCATTGAATATAATTTTGAGAATTGTTTTCTGGAATGACATCACGTGACCTACATTTGAAATATCAATATAAAATTTTAAAAATGCACCAACATTATAATGAAACAAGTTCCAAGCGGACCCGCCAGATAAATACCTGTTGTTTCCAATACCACATCAAGCCCAACTCATAAGTATGTGCAACTCCAACTTTTTCTCCGCAGATTTGCGTGTAAATTCCCATTAAAAATTTGTCACTTGACCTCCTCAATAAATGCCATGCCGTGCCCATAATTGGTGTGTACACCAAACCAACACATTTTACCTCTCAACACAACACAATTTCAAAGAATTATGCAATGATACTTTCTTATGAAGAAAAATAACTATGACTTTAAAGGTACTCAATCCGATTCGACGGTCCCCATATCACCAGATTCCAACAACAACAACATTTTTTGAAATGCGGCTTCAGTTATGAGAATCGATTAATTGCCCAAAAATAATGCAGTCAACTATAGTATAAAATTGGCCAAAACCTGTTATCTATCAACGTTTTGTTCTACGAAATTTGCCAGTTGTCAAATATCTGACACAAGAAAGCCACTGGATTTTAGTGTTATCGATCTTCATCCGCTATCTGGTCAGATAAGTTCTTCTCGTCGACAGTTTACTGGGACACCTAAACTTAAAATAATAGATTTCAAACATCGATATCTGATCACTCCTAGCTTTGTTGGGTGGGTTCCTCGACTCGAATCAAATATTTTTTACCCACGAAGCCAAGGAAATAGTAATTTGCGAGAGCTAATTCGGATCGAGTACCTTTAAAGTTACCTCTGATAAGCATATCATAACCCAAACATCATTCCAGTTCCCACGTCTGAATCCAGCCTGACCGTGTGTCATGATGTGGTGTGTTATTAGGAAGTGACCTCAGTAAACTGGTCACGTGCCACTAGGGTATCAAGTCATGTGATTGGACCACATGTGGACAATGTCCCTGTAGGCAAGCCACCAATGCATGTTTATATATCGTATAAACCATTCACACCGACTTATACCGCCATGTTGTGTGAGGAGGGTATATACAAGCAAAGAGTAAACAATGGTTATGTTTTCTGGACCAAAATAAATATATGTTTGCTTAATATTTGAGGAATTTGAGAAAGCAGGACAAAAGTAAGATGGTGGTCAAACTTAATATTTCAGGAATTTAAGAAATTAGGACAAAAGTAAGATGGTGGTATAAAAGCGTCCGAAATTGTTACACGACAACGGCTTATGTAGTGTGTGTGTGTGGGGGGGGGGGGGGTATACAAAAGCAAAGTGTAAACAATGGTTATGTTTTCTGGACCAAACTAAACATCTATTTGTTTACATAATGTTTTCAAAGATGGCTATCAAGATGGCAGCTTAAACGCGTGAAAATCATAGTTTTAATAAATTACCATAAATGACCATCAGTACATGGAATAGGATGCCACATTAAATTTATCTAATTATCTACCTAATTATTTCTCCATTTCGACATGAATAGAGGCACCAACCGGAAACACGAAGGAGAATTTAGAAAACCGTTGAAAGTTCCAAACCAAATCCGCTTCTGGGATTCTGAGACTGAGATATCAAAGTTGGTCTTATAAGTAGCTCATTTGTCGATGTAGGTTGATATTTTTGAATGGTAGACTAGTCCTTGCTCCAAATGAACCAGCCCCAAAATTTGCAGTAGCTTTACCCTTTTTACGAGATCTCAACCGTGATATTACTTTCCCACATCGTTCAAAGGTTATGGTTTCAGTGGTATGCGTATGACACCGGGTTGCCATGTCTACGACGATATAGCCACAAATGCTGTCTTTTAAAAGCATAGCACTCCATATTCCGTCCGATGCACCTTCAACAGATCTGGGCGAACCACCGATCGATCTTTAATTGACCGATTGGGCTAAAATAGACCGACCGGTCTTTCACAGCCAGCATGTATCTGGGATAAGGGGAGTCATTCTAAATTGTTCTATAATTATTGTTCAATCAAAACTTTGAAAAACTTAATTCTGATTTCTTTTGAAACAAATGAAAGACACGGAATAATTATTTACTGATAATATTCAATATAAACATATACAAATCTTCAAACAAACAACAGTTCAATATTCAAGACATTTATAGTTCCCTCTCTCGCAGCAGTGAGCCATGTGTCGGGAAGTCCAATTGATCTATTTTAGTCCGATAACCACGACGTGTTGGCTATCAAAACTAACAAAAGTCAGCTGCACCTGGAACGAAACCCAGAGAGAAATCTTACAGCTGATGGTCGGTTGTGATCCCGTGGCCCACAACCGAGTGAGATGTGTTTCAACGTGACAGTTGCTATAATTTATGGAGCATAAGTCGCCTCTCATAAATAAGAGAATGCATTGGCCTAACAAATTTTATATTATTTTTTATAATTGCTAAAAAATGTAAGAAAAAATGAAAAAATTTATAACAAATTGTTAAAGAATGTAAGAAATAAAGATAAAACTTATACAATTATTAAAGAATGTTAAAAAAACAATGATAAAAATTTATAAAGAATGTAAGAAAAAAATGATAAATTGTTAAAGAATGATGTAAGAAAAAATGATAAAAATGATAAAAAATGTTAAATAATATAAGAAAAAGAAAATGGGAATTTCTGAGAATATCTCACATGGTTAGAACTTAGAGATAAATCTTACAGATGTTGATCGGTTGTGAATCCGTGGCCAACCAACCTATTGAGATATTTTGCTTCCACATGGCCGTTGCTATGATTTATAGAACATTCGGTGGCATGCTTTTTGAAGCATACTGCTTTTGTTGAGATCACTGGACATTGATCGTTCTCATTTTAGGGTGCCCCATTATATCCATTAAATTCTGGACAGTTCTCTAAATATATGGTGCATCTAAAAACGTTTGACTCACGGAGTTAACAGGACTGTCCGGTTGGTAGGTCTCTTAATTATCTCGGTATTTTTGGTGAGTTGACGCTTGCTATGTATCCAGCATTTACTCATTAAGCCCCCCCCCCCTAGTAAACGGGTGCTCAATTTAATATTTGAGAGGATATACAAGTTTTCAGCTAATAATTGCACGAAATGCTCAGATTAACTAGAAATCACACTCATGTCGCTATTATGTGGTGGCAAGAGATCTGCCAATTGTTGAAGTGTAAGAGTGAATTGCATGTGTAGACAACACCAAGTTCACTCATTGTTTTCGTCAAATCTTTGGAGTTTCGGACCATAACTGCATATCATATGGAAGAATGTTGTGGCCCGTCTAACGACCGAATTAAAAGCCATTTGCGATTCAACAGACCTGGGAGATTACATATATATAATTGTTATGATATAAGCAACTGGAAAACTTTTGTCTAGTATACTCCGAAATAAGTCTCCGTACCAAGTCCGAATCGTTACTACATATGTACGTGTATATTAATAGCTGAAGCAGTCTATCCACTATTCTTTTCTTCATAGTTTTCATGACCGCTGTACAGAGCGTCACTGATAAAGCCCATCCGATGTTCGCATTGTAAGTAATTTTATATATGTCACCGAATTCGCGCTTTACTATATTTAGGATATGACATGGTATTTATCATTCGATCAAAGATTGACCACATTGTGATAGTTACAGTTATGCCCTGTGCCAATGCATAGGTCGCCTCGCATATATAAGAGAATGCATTGGCCTAAAAAAACACTTTTTACCATTTTTTCTTACATTCTTTAACAATTTTATAATTTTTAATGTGTTAAGCCAATGCATTCTCTTATATATGCGAGGCGACCTATGGTCGACTCGCATATATAAGAGAATGCATTGGCACAGGGCCGTTCTGTTGGGTAAAGGGTTAATAAGACAGTCAGTATAGATTGTTTCTTATTATAAAATGACTAAATACCCGGTATATGTCAGTCCCGGTCACTCCGAACATAAAATGCATGGATACATTGCATTAGAAATCATTTGTCGATAAAGTAGCACGATTCGATCTGTGGACAATGTTAGTCGGTTGGATGGTCGATTGGATAAAATAAGAATGAATCAGCTCACAGTGATACATGAGCTTTCCATTGCAATGCAACCGTCCATACCTCATATTTTGGCGTACTCATCAGAAACCTATTTGGTTCCATTGTATAATTTGTCTGCGGTCTCATCATCCTCTGTCATGGTTCAGATGTAAATGCTGTATTAATTTCTGAAATGACGAATTAGTTTGTGGAATAATAGGTTTTTAAGTTAATAAATCAAATACAAGGTCATATTTCATATATGTCAGCTGCTTAAATTTCCTGAACATCCCTAAAATGAATATACTGAGGTTCATTTGTGGGAATTTGGTATTTGCGATTAAAGCCATATCTTGCTTGGCCATCTTTGAACTTTTATCAAACGTTGAGTTGAAATGTATATAGGTCCATCCAGAAAACAACAATTGTGACAAATCCTTGTTTCTATATCTTTTTGTTTCAAATCCATTGGGGCACGGGTCATTTTTTTGTGACAAGTTCGGCCATTTTGACCACCATCTTTGTTTATCCTGATTTCTCAGATTTCCCTAGGCTGACACCGGGTAAGCTGATGGATTCCTAGCGTCACTAGATCCACCCCGGTGACCTCATTATGCTTAGGCATCTTCTTCTGGTTTAAGTAGCTATAGTCTAAAATTGACACTGTGCAAATGGCAAACACATTATTTCAAGGCTTGCATGATTTTAAAGGCCCACTTAAATTTCAGGTTGACGATTACATTTTTTTTATAATGCCTTGATTTTCGGTTAAAATAACAATTTATGCCATAAAATATGATTAAAATACTATAATTCATCAACATTTGGATCGTCTATGTCTCAGAAGGTGACAATAGAGTAATAGAAAATAGGTGAAATCACAAAATCATTTTCCCCGTTATGCCATGGCTTCCAGAATGCAACAAAATTCAAACAAAACTTTATTTTCAATGGAAGGGGAATAACTCTATATCTAAATATATAGAGTTATTTCCCTTCAATTGGAAATAATATACTTTGTGTAGAAACTTCAGCTCATAACTGACGTGGGTTTCTCAACAAAAACAACATGTTCACAGTTTATTACGTCGAATAAGTTAACAATACAATGATTTGGAGCTTCCTCTTTCAAATGGTATATTATATGGCATATATTTTATATAATGTGATCTGGGGGTTCGAAAATTAAGTGGGCCTTTAATATTGGGACATTTATAAGTCACTGTTATATATTTACAGCTGACGTAAGGATGAGATCAGTCGCGTTTGACGTCATCGTTGTGGTCGTATGCGTGGCGTCCAGGTCGCTCGGATTTGTCATTCGTAAGTATTAACCCGTTCTATACTAAATGGATTCTCCCATTCAGTTATAAGAGTAAACATTGGATTGGTCAACTATTTATTTTAGGGATGTTCAAGAAATTTATGCAGACGACAGGCAACCGAATGGATAATACAAGTTCTGAAAGATTCCTATTTATTGGTGGGAAATGTTCAGATAATTAGTTAAACAAATAACCTATCATTCTTGAACTTATTATCTGAACATTTTCGGAGGTATAACTACTCGTCAATGAGCGTTTAGTATAGAAAGGTGTCAATCAGTATGATTATGACAAACAATGACTGATCGTTCGTTTAGCTGTATGAACAGTGCAGCTAAACCAATGGAAGCACAGTACGCGTGAACACAAATATTAGTGAAGGAACATCGGGTTTCACGGCAAGACACTTGTGGTCTATAGTGAAAGATAGACAACTCTATGTTATAGCGTAACAGAGTGTATGGGGACCACATGTTACAAACAACTAAATATGTTCTTTTGACCCCCAAATGTTAACGCATGACTTATATATCCAAAGGTGATAATACTATTAGATACATGCAATATGTCACCAGTGAAACACAATGTCATAAATAAAAATAGCCTTTACCTACTTATTCCCTTTCGAATTTAAGCGCTTTTTAAACCACCGTCAGATTTGTGTCTAAATCAGCCCACTCCATGTTTACTGTCATTCAAGCATAAATGAAGGGAAATTATGATTACTTTCGACATGTCACTAAAGCGTATGATCCATATTATTTTTATATGCAATATTTATATATTTTGTTACAATGACGTATATATCTGTCACGCGAAATTCGACCGTAAAAATAAAAAATGGCGATCAAAATGACAACCTGGCGTCGTAAAATTGGGATTTTTTTTTATATTTTATCAGATCATTTCTATTGATTCAAAACCTATTGGATTAAATGACCAGTTGTGCCATCAGATACAATGTCCAATCCAAATCCGATTATTGTGTGCCACTTTACGAGGATTTGACCCTTGTGTGTCCTCAAAATCGTTCGAGGTATTATTCTAAATTGCTAAACAAATTGTTATTCTTCATTTTAATGTCAACAATAGAACACTCGAGTGTACTTAGTACTACATGTAAGTATATGTATATAGAATGAAGCCGTCACTATCCAAAATAATGGAGAGAAAATCGACCAAAATTATAAAAAATTGGCAGTTTTCGATAAACGTCACCAGGTCGTGTCCATTTATACGAAAACTATTCTCAAATAAAATACCCGCTTTCGACCGAGTACCACGTCATATAACGAGTGTTAAAAACCTGCTAATGTGTGCCCAATTTATCCATCCAGCGGGTGTATACAATCATACAAAGAGTGTAATATGCCACACAGCGAGTTTCCAAATTTCCAAAACGACCAAACTAGTGTCTAAATCTATCCAAATATAGTATCCCAAACCATCCATCTATCCATATGTCCATCTATCACACACCATCTATACAACTAGTATCCCAAACTGTGTCCCATCCATCCAACTAAAGGATCATAAACCATCAAACGGCTGGCCCCAACGCCACCGAGTGCCACAACCCAAACAATGAGTGCCCCAAACAAAGCAAGGGATGCCACACACGCATAACGAATAATTTAACCAACCATGAATATCTAAAACCACCCTCAAACCTTATACGTATTGCTCCAGACCATCCAATGGGTGTCCCAGACAATCTACAAAGTCGTAACCACCCAACGAGTTTACCAAGCCACGGGGCACTCGTTTGCTGTTTTGGATAACTCATTTGATAGTTTGGGACACTCGATGGATAGCTTTGTACACTAGAGTGGTTAGGACACTCATTGTATGGTCTTAGACCTGGTGGTTTCAGACACCAGTGGTCGGTCTTAAAACTCGATTAAACACTCGTGTGATTTTGGGCACTCTCTTTGTGTGGTTTGTGACACTGACGTGCAGCGACACCGGTTGGATGGTTTGGGGTATCACATGGGTGGTTTGAGACACTCGTGTGGTTTTGAACCCAACTAGGTGGGTTGGTACACTCACTGGGTGCTATGGTACACTCCATGGTTAGCCTGTGGCACTCGCTGTGTGGTTTGGTACAATAATTGGATCGTTTGGGACACCGGAATGGAAGTTTGTGACGCACATATATATAGGGCGGTTTAGTACTCTCGGTGGATGGCACAGCACTCTGATTTGTGGTTTGTGGTACACATATGGCAAATGATATTGATGCACAGAATATTGTCCTTTCCAACGATGTATGATGCTACCCGGTATATTGCATAGTCTTCTTCAAATCGTCACGAAATCTATATGTGACGTCATAAAAATAGTCCCCACATCATGACAGTTCAGACAAATAGAAAATTACATTCAAAACATAATACATTGAGTATTCATTCATTTTAAGACGAACCATTTAACGTTTGACGATATGAGAACATTTGGTGTTGTTTGTCCGCTTCACGGGCGTCGGCAAAAAAAAAATCCCGAAATCCACATTTGGCTACTGCTTTTTGCTGCGCGACAAACGGATTCGAAATCAATTTTGCCATAAAAAACAATATTCCCAATCATTTATTATGTGCAGTCAGATGGGGATGTTTTCCGGGCACGTATGCCGGGGGGGGGGGGGTGGGTGGTCGATGGGACCAACAAACAATTATTTCCGCAACTCAACTTTTTTTTCCTGCAAGTCATTTTGACTGTTTTTGCAATGAGTTTGGCTTAAAACACATTAGAATGTCAATATTAACATAAATGAAACATTTCATGATGATCAGACAAACAGTATAGCATGTATCCCATGCTAATGGATTGAATTTTGAAAGCCAAGATGGTCGCTGGCAGCCATGTTTTTATTGGCCGAATGACCTCAAAATGACTCGTTCCTATTTACATGTCAATGTTAACATCAATGACAAATAGTATGCACAGAAATTCACATACAGCTGTTTACAGTGGATCCCCCCGCAAATCTCTATTTTAGTGTTAAAAGGGGGGTGGGTGTCAAAAAATGGTCGGGGAAAAAACTGCCGAAAACGGAAAATATTTTGGACGCGGGGGGTGGGTGCATGTGTCCCAACAAGGATCGAAAGGAAAAAATCAGCATACGTGCCTGAAAATATATCCGACCCCCTTCCCCCTGGTGCAGTCTCCATTTAACGCTGCTTGTCATTCGCTGAACTTGGGTAACCATTCTTGTGACGTCGCTCATATTAAAGAGAGGTCAGTTACTAAGCATATCTAATTAATAAATAGGATATTACTTGGTTGGTTTGATATTATTGGCCTGATATCGACCCTCGTGGTAACATCATAACTTTTTGCTGAACTTGAATTTGAATCATGCATATTCTCACCAGCAGTGTTCACGCTGTCGGTAGCCAAATTAGCCAATGGCTAATCTTTTTCGAATTTGGCTAATAAAAATTTCATTTGGCTAAACTTTTGGCTAAACTTTTTTTTTTACCCCAAATGGAGACTGAAAGCATGGAGTCAGAAAGCTAATTCATAAAAGCGCTCAATAGATCGACATTCAAGACGAAGTTAGGTGACGAAAGTATTTCATTAATTTCGTACTTATGAAATATCGTTCCGTAACAGCAAAAGGTAAGCTCTAACATTTAGTGTTCAGTAAACATATTTTTATTTCCAAATCTAACATAAATTTTGGCAAGTGGGTTTTCAATTCTGTGATGTGAACGATCTAGTCCGAAAATATCGAAAGTGGGAATATATTGCCGACTGTACAAAGGGAAACCCGATCGCGGACAGTACAAAGGGAAACCCGATCGACAACTCTATCAACCAAGCGATCACACAGTGATATGCAATCATCTTTAGTTTTCACAAGACGGACATTCAAATACGCATGGACATTAAACCGACCGTGGTTGAATCATGACAATGTGAAGAAAGCAATATTTTGTAAAGTGTGCATTGACGCTGGTATATAAGCAATTTGTTCGTAACAGGCTGTTTTAATCTGGAGAAAAATTACGTCATTCTGCACGAAACAGCAAAAGGTTATTATTTTACATTTAATCCCCTAATCCCCCATTGTCTGTCTGGTCACTCACGGGACTGCCGCACAATGCATGTTTATGATGACATTGTATTTATGTCGGTCGAGGTTTATGAGCATAAAGTGTAAGACAATAGCTTAATCAGCCAAATGTGAATCACGACAGATATTTTGTGGCTATTTGTCGTCAATACCGATACGGACAAAATAATATGCATGCTATTATGACAGATTGTAATTTGATAATGGCACCAGTTAGTATTCAGTTTTATAAATTAGATAAGACCTTTTTGTCCAGACGAGCATGTTATCGAACTAGGCTAATATCGATTTGCGACATCTCCAATCCGGGTAATATGGATTTACGACATGCCGAGAATCTACTTCACTGCTATAAAACAACGTTTATGAATCCATTTTTGCTACATCGGTATTACGAAAGAGTTGTTAGTTACTAAGAGGCGATCTAATTAATATATAGGATAATACTTGGTTGGTTTGATATTATTGGCCTGTCATCAGACCTTCGGTCTCAGGCTGATATGAGGTTACATCGGGTTGATATCGGGACTAATATCAAACAAACCAAGTGGTATCCTCTAAATATTAACGCGTGTGTCCCCTAAATATGTATTCATGGTTCCGTGTCTAATTTTTCCGAAACTATATAACTTTTTATCTATAGATTCTAGTGTTAATATAACATGGTTGGAGCGAGAAAGTTTTTTTGGACAAAGCCACACGAAAGACTAATTTTATTGATATTAAATTGTCTGTGCATTATTTTCATATATGTAGTATAATTTCATAACAATTATTTTATTAATTTTTCAATAACAAAATCGATGATATTATTTGGTACTCATAGGTTTAATTTATGTCACATTTGATTTTCAACATTTGTTTTCAACAGAATAAACAGAGACAATGTTATATTACTAGTTACATGTACGTGCGCTCGCGCAACAGTGTGGCGATCAGACAGATTCGTGCGTTGGTGTCACCCTACTCCGTTTCACTCCATGACGTCACCAAAAACGACGTAAAAACCTCGTGGTGTTCTGACATTTTTACTGTGACGCGTTTTTGCTATGTTTATTTTATGTGTTGTTTTCGATTATTTGTTTGTCGCCGATATCGCCATTAGTCGGGATTCTCTGTTTCTATATTTAAAACTGGCATGCTCGTAGTGAGCCTCGATTTCGATTTTTTCTCCCAGATCAAAATACGTCAGAGTTATGACAAAAATAGATCGACCTACATTTTCTCCATCAGAACTCTACATCAAAGCGTCTATAGACTCCGTCGGGACCTACATAGACTCCTTCATTTGGGTATTTTTACTTATAATTGGGAAGTTTTATCATTTTTGGTTCGTGCGAAGACCTCTTTTTATCGTGCGGGAAAAGAGAGACATTCAAAACGCGATTTCGTAATTCGACGCAATAGGCTGAATAGCCTAACCTTAAGCCGAGTTCCGGGTCAAATACGACGAATGACGTAACACAAAACAAAACGCATTTGTTGACACAAACACCGTTTGAAGAGTTTATTATTACATAAAATGATCGCTATTGATTAATTATTGATTAATTATTGATATTTATTGTTGCATATTGGCTGCTATCAATATTTACACAAATAGTATTAATTATTTCTTATAATTGCTCCTTTGGTCAACTTTGACTATCGGAAAATGAAAATCAAAATATGCCGCTGAAAAAAATGTAATCGATATTAAAGTCTCATCCTTTCGGCAACATGGAATTGGTTTTAATTAATATAGTAAAATTTTTGCCTTTTATCTGTGATGAAATGAGATAGGGTAATTGTCTTTTTTTGCTAACATTAAATTAAATTAAATAAATTAAGTAAAATACAGTGAAATTATTTTTTAAATTATTGTTTATTACATTTTTGCGCACGTTGGCATCTCTCTGAGTGCATTCTAGTTGTATGTTGTGGTTACAGACGAAGGTCTGGAACCCTGAATACATCTTTAATTTATTATGGACAGCCTTGGTGGCTCAGTCGGTAAAGGGTTCTGCTCCAAACCGTCTCGCTCTCCAGTGCTGGCGATATCGGTTCAATTTCCGGTGGAGTCATCGCTGACTTTGTATCCCATGTCGCTATATGGGGGAGTTGCCAGTTATTCGTCGATAGTCGGTGGTTTCGCCGGGCACAATGTGTCATTCTTCCAGCCAATGGAATCACTGCTAGATGTACCTTAGTACACGGACGTTCCCTCCACCAATAAATTTGGCTCGGGAGTGGAGCGAGGCGGACATAATTGCTTTGTCCGTATTAGTTCCTCTCGGTCAGACGTTGAGCACGGGTGAGTTGTGTGGCCGCGCCCTCGGGTGCAGCTGTCCTCGTGCTTAACGCCAGTGAGACGGTTTTGGATTAGGCTTATGGATTTAATCCCTGAAGCTGTGTTGGCTGCAGTGCAAACCTGTCGGGTAGTGGACATTGCTAACTGGACTCTCCAGTCTAGCAGGGGCTACCTGACCCTTTGCCTGGAGTTTCGGACTGAAGATGCTGGTACCCAGAGATCTCAGGACCGGGACGTCAACTCCAGAACCACCCGCTGTCAAATGAAGAAAGAGAAAAAGAAGAAGACGCCTTCTAGAAGGAAAAGGACGCTAACAGACGGGCGAAGTGGAAGAGCCGGATAGGGGTGACCGTTGATCGGCCGATCACCCCTCCCCGTGTGGACCGGCCGGCCAGTGTCGCAGCCGGCAGGTCGAAGTTGTCTGAGAGACGCCCAGACTACCCGACCTGCATGGAGACCGACATTGTTTCAGCTAGCAGGGACTCCGTGGATCTGCCGGAAGTCCCTGCTGTTGTCGTCGAGGCTAGCGGAGAAAGGGAGCAGGATACCACCCCTGCTGTTCCTGCCACCAGCTTCGAGGTGGAGTTGGACAGCTTGCCACCACGGACACCGAAGTTCCATCTCATCCCGGTGTCCCCCAGCTCTACCACCAGGGAGAGCGAACCACCTGACAGAGAAGAACAGCTCCATCAAGTAAGAGAAGCCCTGGAAAGCCGGGTATTCGCTGCAGCAGCTAACAAACAAAAATACATCTTCATCGAGGCCGACTGCGAACTGGTGTGTAATGAAACCATATACACCGCAGCAGACTCTGGTGACCCGTCTGACCTCGAATACCGGGTAGTGGATCAGGACATCGTCCAGTTCCGGAAGAAGACCGCAAAGCCAGACAGCAGCACGAGCTACACCTCTCCCTCGGATGCCTCTTCGTCTGCACCACCACCGACGAAGAGGCACAAGAAGAAAAAAGAACAAAAAAAGATAAAGACCCAAAATTGCTCTTTTTTGTGTGTGTATTTTCTAAATTAAAGGCGAAAAACATGAGTGGTTAAGAGGAGGACCGTTCGGTCCTTCTGAAAATCCCGGGGTTAGCCCCCCCCCCCCCAAATCACTTTCCTGTCCACCAATAAAACTGCCAACGTCGTGATATAGCCCTGGCTGCTGAAAACGATGTTAAAGGGGTACTATCATAAAAATGAATTTATGACTTCAGTCATAAATTAATTTTCATTATAATTACCATGTTGTTTGCATCGTTCATAGAGTAATTGCGTGCATTTTGCACTCATCGATGACTCGAATTCATTCATTTCTTGCATATATTATGTTAAGTATAAAAGGAGATGGTCCCTTCAATGGCCGGATTTAGTGTACGGTACCCCTTTAAACGCCAAATAAATAAATATTAATTTATTATGATAATTTACCGTTCTGTCTTTCAGTGAATCGCGAAGGAAATTCGAGAGATGGACCGCAACCATTACTTGACAGGACAGAAAGAATGGCAGATAATGAACCTCACGAGTCGCTCTCAATCACGGCGGATCAAAGAAAAGAAAGAATGGTGGATAATGAACCTCACGACTCGCTCTCAATCACGACGGATCAAAGAAAAGAAAGAATGGTGGATAATGAACCTCACGACTCTCTCTCAATCACGACGGATCAAAGAAAAGAAAGAATGGTGGATAATGAAACTCATGACTCGGATACAAGTACGATGGACTGGACACAGATGCAACGGAGAATCTTCGATTTGTTCGATGATATGAAAAGACCGATGCACATTGATCCTTCTGTCGATGTGGAAGAAAAACGAACCTTGAATGCGACATATAGTTATGGTTTGACCGATACGCAAGTGGAAAATATGTGCCTCGTCAGGAATACTAACCGCGACAGGGAGCGCGACGCGTTGCGCGACCCGATACGCGACCTGGAGCGCGATCGCGAACGAGACCCTAACCGCGACCAACAACGCGACCAACAACGCGATCCTCAACGCGACGGAGACCGAGACCGACAACGCGATCCCGAACGAGACCGGGGCCGCGATAGAGGGCGGGATCCCGTGCGAGATCGACAACGAGATGCTACGAGAGATAGCAGCAGAGACAGATCACGTGACCCAGCACGCGACCGAACGCGGGATAATAACCGGGACCCAGTCAGGGATCGCGACCGCGATAGGATCAGAGACGCCGATAGAGACAGGATACGAGACGCTGTTCATTACCGGGAAATAAACTCGAGTAGAGTTGGGATCGAAAACGAGGCTAATGCCACCATGACAACGAGAACGGCAACCACGACAGAGCGGGACAGTGGGGACTGTGAGCGTGACAGAAAACGGGACATGGTGCGAGATATCGAGAGGGATTACTTACGTGACCTGAATCGCGATGAAATGCGAGATGCGCACAGAGATGCGAAGTCGGACAGCCTGGCGTGTCTGCGAAATAACTCAAATACGTCTGTTGTTGGCGCGTAGAGACACGGTCGTTGTTGAGATTCAGATTCAGGGATAAATATTTATTTTCGTAACAGTTTCCTGAATACATTCTGATTGATAGCATCCTGGAAATTTCCATCTGCGCCACTGTGGCAAATTTAACCCTTCTGTATCATAAATACTCATTGATGAGTAGTTATACCTTAGGAAACGTTCAGATAATAAGTTTAACCCTTTCTATGCCATAAATATTAATTGATGAGTAGTTATCCCTTAGGAAATGTTCAGATAAGAAGTTTAACCCTTTCTATACTAACGCATCATTGATGAGTAGTTATATCCCATAGGAAATGTTCAGGTAATAAGTTTAACCCTTGCTATCCTAAAGCATCATTGATTAGTAGTTATCCCATGTAAAATGTTCAGATAATAAGTTTAACCCTTTCTATACTAAAGCATCGTTGAGGAGTAGTTATCCCATAGGAAATGTTCAGATAATAAGTTTAACCCTTTATAGCGCCCGCTCTCCCGTGGCGAAGCCGTGGAAGCGAAGCGACCAGGGTATACGTATGCGAATATGAAATATATACTATTACTAATCGACTTTTTCGGCCCAATCTAAAAATAAATTGAAATCACCTAAAATAGGATAATTTATTCATAACTGAAGGGTCAGCCAGGGTCAGCGGAGTCCAAAATTCTATTGTTGGCAACGGCCGCCATTTTGTATTGATTAATGCCACCTCGAAATGTGTAATTGGGCAAAATGCTCCAGGGCAAAAATTAAAAAAACTTTGATCTAGGAACTGTTAGCTATACTTCATCATATGTAGGAACATCATGCTCCGCCAAATATATTTTCAAAAAGTGAATGTAAATTGAACAAAACCTCTGGTTAACAAAGTTAAATTGCATGAAAAAGTTTTGTTTACATATTTCATAAAATTATTAAAAATATTTACCCCGAAAGAGGAATCTTCCGAATCTAGCGACCTTGCTGGCCGTTTACATATTATCTTCAATTTTCTAACGGTATTTCCGCCTAAAAGATTGATGAAATATTCTCAAAGTTCAAGGCCGACAAACGGAAACTTTAAGTTCCGATTGAAAGATCGCAGAGTCATTTTAAGATTGCTTCTTGGGAAACCAGTAAAGACGTCATGACATCATGACGTCACTACCTACACCGGCGCGCAAAATTCCTGACAGGACTACGTCGATGGCCAGACAGCTGAGACTCGTATTACATGGCAGGCTAAATATCCACATTTACGTTATATGTGATTATTTACATACATTGTATATATCATTTTCTTGTGTCCCATTATAAGGGTGGATACACACATGTATTTTACAGGGCCACACCAATAATTGACAACATTAATCACCGAGCGGTTCATTGTTAACATGCCAGACAAGTGAATACTGGTAATTATTTAAATAGAAAGTCTACCATATGGGTTATCCCACGAACAATTATTTTAAGTGGCCTGACGACTCGGTCCAAGATAACGGTTTATCTACATTCCGACTTAATTGGAACTAGAACTCAGTGCGTTCAACACGTAGGCAATGATTGGGTTGTCAGTGGACACATATTACATCGTCTGTATGATCCATGTAAAACGCCAAATACATGATAACTACAGAGATTACATGCATGTGTGTGTCCGCCCTTAGCATTTATCATCAAATCCTTCTATACAGATAACAATTCATCCGATAATCCCATGATCAGTAAGAAGCGGGCGCAAATTACGTTTACGTACATGATCATATTAAACCCGAATTATAGAACAACCATCTATATATGCCCAGCAATATTTAGCAATACATATGGACATGATAACATTGTTTAACATTTTTAAACAATACCACCCTATCCACATGTATGGCTAAACATATCATTTGCATATATGAGTTGTTGTAGTTGTTATATTGATGCTGGTCGGGTTTCTCCAAATTTAATACTAAAACAGAATGATCCATAAGCTACGGTGGCTGATTTAGGACATGGGAAATTGTTTTGTTTTTATTTCGTGGCCACGAAATACTAATTCGTGGCCACGAAATTACTAATTCGTGGCAACGAAATACTACTTCGTGGCGAATTATAACGGATTGACCTTTGCATATATCCATGATACCTTTACGGTAGGATATAGGATAGGATAGGATAGGATATGATATGATATTTTATTTCAACATACACATATTAATACATTTGACAAATATTGTATTGTATATTCGAGGGGGCATAGTCAGGCTAGACTGTCTTACTGCCACCCTGCTACGGTATGGTTACACTTGATGATGTTTTAGAAACAATGCGTATATACGATCGCAGAGAAGCTACTATAAACCCCTTATGTCGTGGGAATCGGGCTCTATGGGGATATGAACGTCCGATATAAACTAGCACAGAGAGAACGGGGAAACACGGGTCAGGTGGATCCAAGAAAAACTGAATATTCATTAGTTTTTACCACAAGGGATCGAATGGGAATGACATTTCACTCGGCATATATCTGTCACTTGACCGATATAGATAAAATAAAGGGTGTTGTACGGTGGCTTGCAAAGCAAGCTAGTTTTTCACACCTTCGTCCAATTCGAGCGAAAATTATCAGAGGGGTCCATATATGGTACCATGCAATCCCCCCCCCCATTTAGGTCGAATACAGTGTATTGTAGGGTGACCCCTGATGAGACAAACTAAATATTCACCCGCTTTCACCATCTCCGATCCAAAATGGCTGCCCCAGATGGGTTCAAATATGGCACCTATACAATTCATCGGCCCCTTAACAGTTTGCTGTGGTAGAATTGGTGCTGTATGGTGGCCCCAAGATATACTGAATGTCGTGGGTGCCCAACCCCCCCCCCCCCCCCCCCCCCCAGGACGGCGGCAACTTTGGATCGGGTTGGTGAAAGGGGTGATTACTTAATGTGTTTTACGAGCCACCCTACAACACCCTTTATCTCAAATCGCCGTGGCTCATGTCAAGATGGTGGACAACTAAAACCAGATAATCTCTACCCGCTTCCATTACAACGATGATCGTATATCACAATTAGTTATTTCGTGGCCACGAGAATTAGTTATTTCGTGGCCAAGAAATACAAAAAATATTTCCATGTCCTAAAAGTTTTGACTGACACTTACATAGATATGACTCGCATAAGTGTTAGCACACAACTCCGTATTATGCAGTACTCCGTCCTGGCAATAAACATTAATTTTGTCAATTAATGATAAAACAACATCAATCAATTTTACAACGACATTCTTAAACTGTAGTCATGATAAACATTACACTTGTAGAATAGTGGACATTATCACCGAAGTACGTGATTGTGATGTATATGGTTGATGTGAACCACATTTTTTATCAACTACTGTATCTGGTGGCCTGACGATATTGCAAGTTAATTTGTTAAAATCACATGTAGTTACGATAGATTACATGTAAGGCCCATGCATATATGATAGCCATTAAGTTCCAACACTGTGAACATTTGAGTAAATTGTCAAACTCTCTATAGGGTCCAACGTTAGTTTTGTTCGCAACTGTAGTACACTACCCGCGGGGACTTATCTGACGACATCATTCTCAAAAATACATTTCAGAGTCATACTTGACATATGTGCATAATTTCAACTCGCACAATTCATGAAAAGGCTAATCGTGTTAGTTAATATCTGTATAATCGGGAAACGCTCTTTAAATTTTTAAAACCGCCCAAACAGTTTGTTTCCTCTAAAATGTCAGACTGGAAACAAGTAGACTCTGAAAGTATACCGCCATGTTTGATACTTTTGTTAATTTCAACTCGCACATCCACCAGAAGGTTAGTTATGAGTATTAATATTTGTATAATAAGCAAACGCTCTTTAAATTCTTAAAACAATCCAAAAACACCTTTTTCCAATAAAATTTCAACTGGACACAGGTAAACACGCTATTGATAAATAAACCGTTCGCATGTCGTTTTAGACAATCCGAAATTTGCGCGACCGTTGTTTTCGACCAAAGGAATCTGACTTGTGAAATCAGTGAGGGTGGGGGCAGGGTTAGATTTTCTGCGATATCTTCACCAAAAATCGATGTATCGAAGTTTTGTTTGTGGCATATGATCAAGATATCCTTGTAGATTGTTCATGTTCGTCTATATGTGATCTAGCTGATTTTAAGAATATACAATACCTTAATATTTGGGAAAGAAAATTGAAAATGCAGTCATAAATACAATTCATCTGATGATTTTATGATAAAATTCCACATTAAGATATGTAATTAAGTAATTTGTGGCAAGATCTCTCCATATTTTTCGATTTCTAAGAACAAAGAAAGCCACTTACCGAACTTGCTATGCGTAATAGCATGTTATTATTATCAGGTGGACGGGGGAAAAAATAGAGGTGTACACAAACAAAATCCTCACACAAACCTGTTTCCACTAACATATCAAGCTGGAAACAGGTAGATTCTGAAAATAGACACACTGGTGGTATAGAAACTGTTCTCATATCGCTTTTAACATTCCGAAAACGCGCGACCATTTTTTTCGACATAAGGAATCCGACTAGTATGCCATTTTACGAAAATACTGTTTTACATGGGTCCAAGCCCCATCAATTGCGTTCGTATTGCACATGTAGGTTTCTTGTGTTTCTTTGTTTATCTATTCATGTTTGTTGAAATTCTCTCTGTGGGTGGTTGACCCCTTTTCCACATACTTCAGAATGATGTCAAGGAGAGTTTGTTCTGTTCTGTCAACAACAGGAAATATTAAAAGTTTATTTGTGTCTTTTTCAATTAATCCAAAGATCCAAACTTTCATGCATAGTCTCTTCCCTTTACCATACATGGAAATTCGGCCAAAACAGCTTTCATCGATTTCCACATTGCCCGAAAGTTTAAAATTACTTTCCGCATCAAGTATGTTCTCAACATATTGACAGAATATTTCCCTTATAAAACTGGCCCAGTCTACAGCCGTGTGCTCATAGTTCACCCAGCTACCCTAGCTGCCGAACTCAAATTGGAATGATTGACATAGTCAATAATGAATGAAAAAATGTCAGCAAAGGGATTTTTTGAATTTTCAAAGAAAGAGTTTTTTCTAATAGAAAATTAATGGGATGTGTGTTGATGGACATCTCCATGAGTAGCTGTCTATAGACTTCTTCCTTTTACTTAGATTACATGTAACTTTGCTGGACAACGTAAACTCTGCTGAATGAACCAATTCATTCTTAGCCAGTTTATAATTTCCAATGGATCCTGAAGAAAAAGGTTATGGAAATTCCACGGATTAACGAAATCCTTCACATCAATTTTACGAAAATTTGTTATTCTCCTTCTCCAATTCCCAACTGGTTGTCTGATTGTAGCCATACTTAAGAAGAAATGATAAAGTGTTGGTAAGTCATTGCTGAACTGTGTATCAGTAGTCAACGCACGTGGAGTTGTCGACCATGCATCGCTAGCCATGCATGAGATCGAGAAATTAAAGTGGGAAATCGTGCAATTGCATTTGAGTAGCTACTGACTATTACGTGCATCAATTGAACTCCGTGAACCCTATTTTTGACATTTCCCTCGATATTTGTCATTCTATAAATTAGAGCACAATCCCATTGTTGCAATCGTTCCCTGATTTTTGTTAAAGTACACCAATTCCCAAGGCTGGCGAAGGAATAGTTCAATGATTATCCCATTGTTAGGCACCCGCAACTCATAACAAACAAATCGCACGGGCGCTTCAAAGTGGGAACAGTCCGTGTTGTTTCGGACATATCTATTCACATTCAGTTCATGTTAGTCACGTTTTTGGGCGTGGCTAACCGGCTATGTGTCTAATCGCGGCCAGCGCACGGCACATTTCCAGTGTATTGCTTTATGTGTGATCAATTGTGCTCTAAGTCGGTCAGAGCACGCGAATTGTTCTTTACCAGAATAAATCTCGTCTCCGACTCGATTGATTCTGATAAAGAACAATTCTTGTGCTCTAACCATTACCACTGTCGGATACCCGTTTAGGTTCGGACATTCCAAGATGGCGGCCCCAACTAAATCAGATAAACGGTAAGTGTATATATTGTCTGCAAGCAGCAATCAACAACATATTTCGGTGATACACCTTGAAACAGTTATGTAGGAATTTGTATACCCAACACATACGTAACACGCCCTTTGCATAACAGGCATGTGAATTGTTGTATTTGGCGTGTCAAGTCGTCATAATTTTTCGAAATTTTATCGAGGCGGCGAAATGTTCGCTTTTTCGTATTTTTCTGGCCCTGGGCTCATGCATCCGCAAATTTATGTATTGTTGTGGGTAGATTAGGTCACCACACATCTTCGGAATGCAAAACCGGCGATATATTTTATTGTCTAACTCCGAAAAACGACCTTTGAAAATTTCAAAATGTTCAGGTTCGGATTCGCAACATTCGCGATGATTTTGTTCAGGTTCAGACACAATTTTCGTTCAGGTTCGGACAAATTTGGTTCAGGTTCGGACGCATCAAAAACTTCGCATAAAAATGACACGCCGAGGTACAGTCGCGTTCTTATTGCCTTTTTGTGCATTTGATTTTCTTCCATTGTAAAAGAAACGATAAATGGGGAACACGAGGCATGGTTTTAGCCCACTCGTGAATAATTTGGGCGGACTTTCTTATTTTATGCGTGTGAGATGTATGCGATCACGTGATTCCCCACATCCACATACGATGCCACGAAGGTCGCCGCACGTAGATGAGAAGATAGCTGTCCATAACATAAGTTACACGGATTTTTGAGGGGGATACTGTGGTGTGTGCCTCGGTAGAGGCTCGTATCCCCCGAGGCGACCCCCCCCTCAACAAGCCGTGTAATGATGTATTTACCCCCAGTCTCTATTAAAAATATATTCCCAGACATAAAGTGCAGAAACGAGCCACGAACAGTAATTCTATTTTGTTAGACTGCTTATACGATTAATGCGATTATATAGCTGTTCCCACAATTTGCCCATAAATACTTGCTGATAGATATACAATATATATTTTGTATCAATAATTGGATGATATATTTGGGTATTCATACGAAACATATTCTTTTCAATATAAGCATTATGTGTTTTGCCTCATTTCTAAATGTTGAATCGAGTTACAAGTTAGCCATTTGTCACACGACTATTATGCAGGACTATTAATTAGAGCCCGAACCTGTTGCGTCCTATTCAGCACTATGCGAACATAGAGAATACCTATATATGGTTTGCCGAATAATACCTGCAATATGCGAATCTTCACGAGCGGCGATATTTCAAGAATATATTATTCGAGAAACCATATGTGTTCTCTTTATGTTATGCTTATGGTAAGCAATTCTGCAAAACTACAAGTATTTATTTATCGAAACAAGAATTTAGACGCCGAAGTAGCGAAACTTATGCAAACAATATCAGCTGTTCCGTTGGCAAATTAAGCATCTCTAAATTTTGGTGGAAAATTTCCTTCATGCGCTTAAGAGAATAGTGCCTACCCAATGGTTAAATATTACACACAGAAACCCAATTAACAAATAACTGAATACGTAATAAAACGGGATAATTTGTTTTTCTTTAGAACTTATCGCAGTAATAAACTATTTTCAGTCGTCCGCGGAATTTCGCGTAGTTCGATTGATAATACACGCGTCAATAATTGTGTACCCTTTTTTAAACAGAAGTATATCTACAGTAAGATAACGTTTTAAAATTATCATCCATGCCAGGGTCCTGACGAAAGAGAGCCCATCGTATGTCATTTAAAATTACAGCTATTTCATAGGGAAACATATAACAAACATCGCTTGTCCCCACACCCGCGGTTGTAACTAACAATCTGACTGACAACAACGTCACGTTTAAGTCATACACCATGTCCCGTAACTCTTGATAGTGGGCGTATAAAAGTACGTGAAACATCGTGGTTATGGATTACCCTTGAACCAGCAGTTTCACCAATCGTGACATTGTTCTAGCGCGCTGAGCTTAATTGACGTCACCTAAAACAGGATCGATAGGTCTGCTACTGAATTATTCTTATTGGTGCTGATTGGTGTGAATTTATCTGATAACCTATAAAAGGCACACCAGGTGGTAGCTGCATATATATTGATGTGGGACAAAATCGTTAGCTCCGCCAACATTGTGGGATACTAGGAGATTTAATACCCGGATGTCTCTTTTTGAAACCTCTTGGCTCCGCCTCGGGGTTCAAAATCGAGAACTAGGTATTAAATATCCATGTATCCCCGATATTTCAGAAGATAAGTTTAATACCACTGTTGCTCATATGTAAAATGTAATAATTCCCACTAGCTGGTTTATAGTAGACATTGCTCGAGAATATTCAACTGTGGCTTGTATCCCATTCATTCGGAGAATGTACCACCTATATTTGGAAATTTCAGCTGCTATATTTAGATATAACAAATTAACAGTGCATGTTCGTTAATAACACACACAATAAGATCGAGACTGCACCTCGGCATGTCATTTATAGGTCAGGTTTTGATGCGTCCGAACCTGAACTAAAATTGTCCGAACCTGAACCAAATTTGTCCAAACCTGAACGAAAATTGTGTCTGAACCTGAACAAAATCATCGCGAATGTTGCGAATCCGAACCTGAACATTTTGAAATTTTCAAAGGTCGTTTTTCGGAGTTAGACAATAAAAATATCGCCGGTTTTGCATCCCGAAGATGTGTGGTGACCTAATCTATCAACAACAATACATAAATTTGCGGATGCATGAGCCCAGGACCACAAAAATACTAAAAAGCGGACATTTCGCCGCCTCGATAAAATTTCGAAAAATTATGTCGACTTGACACGCCAAATACAACAATTCACATGCCTGTCATGCGAAAGGCGTGTTACGTATGTGTTGGGCATACAAATCCTACATAACTGGTTCAAGGTGTATCACCGAAAGATGTCGTTGATTGCTGCTTGGAGACAATATATACACTTACCGTTTATCTGCTTTAGTGGGCGCCGCCATCTTGGAATGTCCGAACCTAAACGGGTATCCGACAGTGCATTACGTAGTGGCTATGAGTAACAACGTAAATCGAACCGAATGTATAAAGTTTGGACGGAGATAGTTGACGCTGTAGGACCCTTGTCGCAGTGGCCTCGGGAAATCCGAAGATCGTTTTGGACGTCGAACCTTAGACATTGGGGGAGAGTTAAACTGTGTGCCTTTGTGTGGGTGAACGGATTAAATCCGAGACTGTTTATGGAATGGGTAAACTTGAGAAGTATGTATAGACCGTCAGACATTGCCCACATGGAGAGATTGTTTGTGTATTTTTTGGACACAAAGTACAAGCTCTATGCATGGAATGTCGGCATGAGGCGGTATGAGTATATTGATGGTTCCATCCACCGATACTAAAGTTGTAAGTTATCGGTATTATTCGAGGGTTATATGTAAGACAAAGAAGTGCGTTTTAGGGACTATTAATCACGAAGAATAGTCCCTAAATTGGTCTTCTTTGTCTTACGTATAACCCCCGAAATATACCTAAACCCCTGTTTCGTTCTCTATCCCCAACGGAGACACTTGCCTTGAAAGCAATTTATGATTGTTTATAAACATCTTCTCTATATATATATTCGTATAATAGACCCTATTTATAATGACTTTTACTTAACACGACTTCTATATATTTAACTTATATGTGTATAGTAAGCACGTTACAAGGGACTATAGTACGAATATATATAGAGAAGATGTTTAAAAACAATCATAAATTGCTTTCAAGGCAAGGGTCTCCGTTGGGGATAGAGAACGAAACAGGGGTTTAGGTATATTTAGGGGGTTATACGTAAGACAAAGAAGGACACTTTAGGGACTATTAATCACGAAGAATAGTCCCTAGAGTGGACTTATTTGTCTTAGTAAATATTAACTAAATAACGGGTATGCTAGGAGGGTGATAATGTCTAAGAGGAGCACGTAAACGTCCATGATGGCTGTCAAAATGGCTAAATTCAATTATATCTAGTCCCATAGCTTGTCTTCTTTGAAACAAATATCTTTATTCAGTAAATATTAACTAAATAACGGGTATGTTAGGAGAATGGTAATTTGTCACATGAGCACATAAAAACCCATGATATCTGTAAAAATGGCTAAATTTCAATGTGTTTATTCCCATATAATGTCAAGTTTAAAACAAATGTCCGTTATTTAGTAAATATTAACTAAATAACGGGTATGCTAAGCGAATGATAATCTATTAAAAGTCAACATAAACATCCATGATGGTTGTCAAAATGGCTACATTTCAGAAGTTCATTCCCATTTATTGTCTGTATACAAAACTTATCAGTTATTTAGTATATATTAACTAAATAACGGGTATGCTAGGAGGGTGATAATGTCAAAGATGAGCACATAAACATTGATGATGGCTGTACAAATTTCTAAATTTAATTATGTCTATTCGCATAGATTGTCTTCTTTGAAAAAAATATCCGTTATTCAGTAAATAATAAGTAAATAACGGTTATGTTAGGAGAATGATAAATTGTAAGATGAGCACATAAACACCCATGACGGCTGTCAAAATGGCTAAATTTCATTATGTCTATTCCCATAGATTGTTTATGTTGACGTTTTATAGATTATCATTTGCTTAACATACCCGTTATTTAGTTAATATTTACTAAATAACCGACATTTGTTTTAAACTAGACATTGTATGGCAATAGACATACTGAAATGTAGCCATGTTCACTGCCATCATTGGGCTCAAACTTCCCATCTAAGGGTAAAAACCCACGGGAATCGTCGTCGCGGCGTTTTGGAGAAGCTCAGAGCACCCGTTCTCCACTCCCAATCATCAAAATCACAGTCCTCGGCACTGCAGGGGTTAAGGCAGTCACGCTCTTTATATTTACCAAATTTGGCGTTGTTAACTGAGTAACGCTCTTTATTGCCATCGGCGTTGCTAAACGGTCACCTATGCGTACGAAACTACGGATGCAAAACGCACCGGAACGGCGGAATGCATTTATCTTGATTAAAAAGGCAGAATTAACTCATTGGAAAACAACAAATGCTTGTCGTGTGATTCTTATGTCTGTCGTTCCTAGGAACGGGGGAGATTTTCATCGAATCATACCTCTTTTAGGGACGGGTACCATAATTTATCTTGATTAAAAAGGCAAAATTAACTCATTGAAAAACAAAAAATGCGTGTTGTGTGATTCTTATGTCTGTCGTTCTTATGTCTGTCGTTCCTAGGAGGGGGATTTTCATCGGGTCAGTTTTTCCGCCCGATGTACCGTAAATCATACCCCTTTTAGGGACGGGTACCATCATTTCTCTTGATTAAAAAGGCAGAATTAACTCATTGAAAAACAAAAATTTAAATTAAAAAATTAAAAAGGCAGAATTAATTCATTGAATTAAAATAATTTTAAAAATGTCATGTTTCTGACAAACCACGCCAGTGGCGGGCTAACCTGCTAGTCTATCTATCTATTATATATTTTGAAAGATCTGTGTGTGTATGTATGTGTTTGTTTGTTTGTGTGTGTGTGTGTGTGTGTGTTTGAAATCGATGGACTCGAAAACGACTAAGCCAATTTCGATGAAATTTGGTATTTGGATGTGTTTTCGGCCGGAGACGAACATAGGCATATTTATTTGTCCGTGCGAGGTCAACTTTTCACGTGCGGAGGTCAAATCTGTTTTTACGCCGTTTTTGCGCTAATATATTTCAGTTCGGTGCTCACAAATCGATTCGATATAGCGCGAATAATAAATTGCCAGTCATATAATTTGCACGGTTAGAATCTGTGGCGTGTCCTCTTTCCAACGATATATAATATGTATGTATCCGTTTTAGTTATCTGCCTCAATTATTAGGTACAAGTGGTCCGATGCTTTTATCGGGATAAAATCAATGCGTAATTTCTATGACGTCGTCAGAGGTCATAAAGTTAGATTACGTTAACTCTCACCCTGCCGATGCATTTGACTGTGTCGCGTTAACTCATCACCGGCCGAGGTATCCGCAAATGACATTGGGCTATATATCTCGGAAACGGGTGTAGCTATCGACTTGAAATTTGGTATGTGAATGTATCTTGCCCCGGATACGAATTTTATCGGGTCGCCGAGCACGTGCGACACCAGCTTCGCGCATGCGCAGACCAGATCTAGGAAACGGGTGGAGCTATCGACTTGAAATTTGGTTTTTGAATAGCCCGGACGAAGTCGGGTCACCTTCTAGTACTATATATTTTGAGAACTCCGTATATATATATGTATATATGTGTGTGTGTGTACTTCATAGAATCCAAAACGCGTGTACAGATTGAGATCAAATTTCGTATGTAAGTGTAAAATCACACCGACACCGCCGTGGTCGCGTTTTTGAGAAGATCAGAGCACTCCCAAATCACCACAAAGGCACGGCGGGGGTTAATCGCGTTGATAGTTAAAGAGCGTTCCTATCCGCAGTGTCGTTGATAAAGAGCGTATGTGCGTAAATGTGATTCTTACGTCTGGGTCTGGGCATGTGCGTCATTATACAGACATGAGCGTGCTGTGTGATTCTTACGTACTTATGGCTTCGTAGGAACGCGGATCGGGTCAGTTTTTCCGCCCTAGGTGATCTTCACATTGAAACGGGTACCCACAGATGATATATATGTGGGGGTCCTTTATAGACTGGAACCGATTGAGCTCAAACTTGCTCCTCGGGGTTAATCGCGTTGATAGTTAATGAGCGTTCCTATCCGCAGTGTAGTTGATAAAGAGCGTATGTGCGTAAATGTGATTCTTACGTCTGGGTCTGGGCATGTGCGTCATTATACAGACACGAGCGTGCTGTGTGATTCTTACGTACTTATGGCTTCGTATGAACGCGGATCGGGTCAGTTTTTCCGCCCTAGGTGATCTTCACCTTGAAACGGGTACCCACAAATGATATATATGTGGGTGTCCTTTATAGACTGGAACCGATTGAGCTCAAACTTCCTACCTACCGGATGTGTCATGGACGGGTTAAATTGTGACCCCGACCTGACCTTGACCTTGAAAATGATCAATTCAAGGTCAAATCGGGTAAAATATTTAAAAACCAAAAATTAATTCGAAATTAAAAAATTAATATGTCATGTTTCGGACAAACGCCGCCGGTAGCTCAAATTTCGTATGTAAGTGTAAAATCACACCGACACCGCCGTGGTCGCGTTTTGGAGAAGCTCAGAGCACCCTTTATCCACTCCCAAATCACCGCAAAGGCACGGCGTGGGTTAATCAAGTGATTATTTAATGAGCGTTTGTTTTTGACGCATCGCTATAAAGAGCGTCTGTTTGCCATTCAACGTTATTAGCATCTGCAGAGAGATATACGGAACATAAATTAAATTTAAAAAACATTTGTTTCTGACCAACCCTGCGAGCACGGATGGCGCGCTTTGCTTTTACAGTATATACCTATATACCGAAATCATCCCAGATAATCACGAATACAGCATCAGATTTCTCCCCAGATATACCGTTATAAAGCTACTGGAATCTGCCAATCTACTATATAATTTGAGACTTCCGTATATATATATATATAGGAAGCCACATTAGGGAGACATTTGTGTGTAAATAACACACATTAGGGCGACTTTTACATTAGGGCGACTTTTTGTGTGTCCCCCTAATGTTTAGCGTATTTTTTAAGTGAATTTAACATGCAAAATTATATATTTTTCCTGTCATGTGTGATCTCTGTGACACTATTATTCACCAACTGTCGATAGGTTTTGCTCGGAATGAATATTTTAATAGATATATGCAATTAAGTTATCGGTAGTGTATATCTGACAGTGTTACAGACCGACATTAGGGGGACCTGGTTTTATTGTGATAAATACTGTTAATTTGGGAATATGTTTGCATGACGAAGACTGATTATGGGTTATATCTTATAATTAAAACCGCTTACTCAATATCAACTTTAATATTCAAAATCCTGAGATATATTTCGATTTACGTATTTTGCGGTGATATTTTCTATGACACAAGAGATATAGAATTACATCTGAATAAACAATGCATTAAGTAGACATCCACATTGGTCAGTTACTAATGAGGTTGGATATATGGGTAATTTGGCCCGGAAAATATTATTTGATAGGTACCATTGACATCAGATGATCTAAAGGGGCAATAACAACGCATTTAACTAACTAATTGATTATAGACCAAAAATGGTTGCAATCTGGTCGGTGTAAGTTTAAACACGGGGATGACCCATATGGTGTGGTATAGATGCCGTTGACCTCAGACGCCTTTAAGGGTCAAATTTGAGCAATAAAGAGCGTTCTTGATAATTTTAAAGTATTTGTAGGAAAATTGGTACAAATGAACCACCCAACTTGATGAATGTAACGCGATAGGCATATTCGACCCCAGATGACTTACATGGGTATATAATCAATAAAGAGCGTTTATCATCATTCCAGAAGATATTTGAGAAAATTGGTGACAAAAGTCGAATGACGCAGGGCATGTCAAGAGAATGGGTTTGTTGACCTCAAATTATTTAAAGATGCACTAATAATAAGAAATTAAAAGATAAATGTAACTTTATCCGGATGCCGTTGATCTCAGACGATTTTAATGGACAAATGTGAGCAATAAAGAGCGTTAGTTATAGGCTCAAAGTATATGTAGGGAAACTGGTACAGATAAATCACCCGACCAGGTGGTTGTCACGCGATAGGCGTCTTTGACCTCAGATGACTTACATGGGCATATAATCAATAAAGAGCGTTTATTTTCATTCCTGAAGGTGAGTGGGAAAATGGTGACAAAACTGGAATGACGCAGGGCGTGTCAAGGGATTGGGTGTGTTGACCTCACCTGATTTAAAGATGCACTAATACTTAGCAATTAAAAGATAAATTAAACTATATCCGGATGCCGTTGATCTCAGACGACTTTAATGGGCAAATGCGAGCAATAAAGGCATTCGCTATAGGCTCAAAGTATATGAAGAAAAATTGGTACACATGAATCACCCGACCATGTGATTTCACGTGATAGGCGTCATTGACCTCAGATGATTTCATTGGTATACAATCATTAAAGAGCGTTTATTATTATTTCATGGAGATATGTGGAGAAATTGGTGCACAAAAGTGACATGAGCAGGGAATGTCACGGGATTGGTTTTGTTTACCTATAATGGTTTTAAAGAGGCATTAATAATTAGCAATTAATAGATAGTTTAACTTTGGCTTCGAACAGCTGGGTTCTGTTAAATTACAAGTACCGGGGAGGGCTAAATTTGCATTCGTTATGGTGATTGATACATGACGGTACACATGCGTGGTGGGCTACATACCGTGAGCGTATCCATCAAATCAGTCTTGAATGGGGTCGACCGATGACACGTCATAGACGGTTACGCATTCCAAAAAACGCTTAGCCTACATTTCGGCTAGATTAGTTAAAACTTCAATGACTGTTCACTATAGCAAGTCAACATGATTGGGAGAGGGGTATTGTTAGAATGGATGCGCTATGGTATATTCTAGAAGTCAAGATGTGTCAACTACAGTATACAAGGCCCGTGGTGTTTTCAAAACCACGCGTGGCCAACATTTTAACACGGAAAAAACACGGAAAAATCGCACGTGGTCTTAGCGTCAATGAATACAGAATTGTCAGATAAAATCTTTTATAATAAAAAACAATTTCATATATTGAATTATATATATATATCATATTTGTTTATCTGTGTCTATGGTCTTTATATCCATGTCATGTTTTGTTGTCGCATTTTATTTTAGTTGGCATTACTATTTTCTTGTGTTTGTTCATATTACATGTACGCAAATGGTTTCGGTAGTTTGTGCGGCGATATCGTGTTCTAACAAATGGCTGAAAAATTGGATATAACATTACATAAATTCATAAGTTAAAGACATATTATGCACTTGTTCGGACGCGTGAAACTGATTAGTTAGTATGCATGCGCTATGCCATGGGGGATGTAGAATTCTACTAACATTGCCGAAAATCTCAAACAATTCGACCGTACCACTTCATAGAAAACATCGTCTGAACAACGTTCAATTGTAAATATTTACTTCCCGATTCGGGACGCAACTATCGGCGGTAAATTAACACAAACGATTTCGCCATCGGGGGGGGGGGGTGGTCACTGTATTTAATGCATATATATAATAATTACGGTGTGTTTTGTCAATTTGGATCTAATATTTGTAAAAATAACTACTTTCAGCAAGATATTCTCCATTTCTATTTGATCACCCTACCAGAGTGTTTCAGATCACTTAAAATTTCGAATTTAATGTCCAAAACGTAACTAAAGTTTTAAATTTTAATAAATTTGTTTTGAAAACTGGGATCAAAATTTATAAATAAAATTTAGTTTTTCCAAATTTAATTTAAAATGCTCATTTTCAACAATTAATAATTTTTTCAAGAATTGTCAGTATCAAAGTAATTTCATATATATGCACATATGCATATTTTATAGCACATACAATATAACATATAATGTGAGGTTGTCAATATGACATCCCACCCTACATAACAGTTCCAATGCACCCATATTTGGCTATATATTTCAGTAATATAGATTTCACACATATTCATTTAAACAATTCCGTAATGTACAAATATCTAGTAATTTTCTTTTATAAACGCCGATTACGCGCGCACTGACCAGCTGGTGTAAATGTGTCTCATAACATTCAATAGATAAATATTGCAAGTAAAATGAGTCTGATTCATTTGGTGCGTACACTGACATCAATTCGATCATGTCATTTGATATTATGGAATTATTCGTAAATTGACATGACAGATAATATTCGTGTCGTCGAGGATTGATATATTGGAAACAGACAGTTTCACCCGAGTGTTTATAAAGAACTTCCTGATAATATTTGCGTGTGGTACAGTAAAACAAAAACTGTCTTGTAAATAAAAGGAGAAAACAAAACAATGAACTAAAACAAAAACAATAATTGTTGGTATTCCGCATGTCCCACACCAAACGCCCAGGTTAACTAAACAATGTTCATGTGGAAATATTTCCGATCTGAAAACGGACTCTGATATCCACAGAAACGCTTTTCAACTTGACAAAATATTCTCATGTTTCTGTCAAAATAATCGGAGAAAAATCAGCATTTCATGAATAAATATATATTTGATTGTACGCGCGGGTGGTTTTAATGCCACATACCCAATGCACAGGCGGGGGACATTCCCATTCTTGGTACCAACGAACCTGACATCGAATTAATTTAATGCAAATGTCCATATCTCATATAAAAACAATCGGCGGTTTCCTGTGCACTGACTTCACCCATCGCCGCTTTTTAAAATGGCACCCCTTTGATAATCTCTAAACAGTGGCTTGATTAGCCCATTGTCTCATTTTTGTCCATCCGTTATTAATTTCCGGGTGCCTGCGGAACATGCAGTTACAGTGATAACTGAACAGGTCTAGAGGCATTACATGATTTGTACACAACATAGACTCCACGTCCTACGCACATACACGCGTGATGCATTGGACATCGGAGAGACAATTTCACACGGAGTTTACGGATATGGGACATCGGTTACAGAGTACAGTTTCTAATCGCGGGATAAGGACGATTGCATCCAGGACATCTGCCCCTCAAAGATTGCCGAAGATTTTTTTTAGATCAGATTAGATACTTTATTCGTACAAAACATTTACATTACAACATGCAGTGAGAACAAGTGGAGAACTTGCTTTGTACAGGGGCAGTATGGCCAAGATTGGTCGTCTTCCCACTACCCTTTTTAAAATTACCGTTAAATAGTTGTATTGATGGACATAACTTTCAAAACAATAAATTTTAATAATGTTTCTTTTTTGAATTTATCAGGACTATTTCAGTTGCATTGGTGAAAAATCATTTTCCAAAATTTAAATTTAAAAAACTAAATTTTGCAATACCACACTAAGCCCCAATACGAACGGTATCTACAATATTTGTCTAATTGTACATAATTTAGCTGACCTCTTTGTCTTCGATGGTGTCTGCATGGGGTTATATCATAATGCTATGAAGAAGCAATGTGTTTTCAAAATGTTTCATAATCAACTGACCAACTTATCACTGACCATCGTGTTTTAAAAGTTGAAACTTGAATTGACCCATACGTTAATTAATTTCAATAAAGTATATAAAAATAAATATTATCGTAAAACTTATGGGAGGGCACTTTACATGAGGTCGAATATACACACACGCAGGTTATAACAGCAAATACCCTAACCCCACCCACATCATGTAGATTAACAAAACTGACAATAAATAAGTTTCCGTGGACATAATTGCCATGCTTGTAACGCAGACTATCAGTTTTAATATTTTATTCGTTTAATATATATAAAACATAATCACATATTTCTGTAAACAAAATATTGCAGTAAAATCAAATTTAAAATAGGGATATTTTGAGCTGAAGCCCTCTGCGCTGGTTACGGATATTGATTATACATGTATGAAATAATTAGCAAAACGAAGCCATTCATCCATCAAAATAGTTTCCATGTAACGAATTTCATCAGGTCAGAATATATTATTCTTTTAACACATATTAAATATTCAAATGTTCGTGTAAATATATTGAAGTAAAATCTATTGAAAGGGTCTGATCCAACACAACGTTCGAAGGTTTGTTTAAAACTAAACGGACATTGATACCAGACAAATTCTAAATTGAAACTAAATTGAAGATTTATCAAAGGTCCCGTCAAGATATTTTCGATCTAACAAAAGGAAGATGTAAATCTATAAGATTCAATATATATATATAGTCATATGTTCCTGTCAAAATATTCGAGTTATTTAGTATTAAGTTAGCACCATTCTTGAAATAATGCGTGTGTATCGGCACCATTTCCGACTCTCATATATAAGTTATTTTTATGAGTAATCGCGGTATATTGGTATCTTTACTTTCTCTGGGCCAATTTTTACAATCGACGGGTTGAATTTCGATAAAATTTCCGTTAAATAAAATGATGCTGCCAATCGCACAAAGGAATCACCGCGAGAATACCACGCAGCCAAGAACGATTATCGACGATTAACACGCATTAAGTAAAGTAATTGCCATGAAAATATAGCAGATAGACTGGGATCGACTACAGAATGGTAATTGTAGCAGTCGTGGCCAGTCCCAGATATGTAAGTAGAATGACTGCTATTTTCTGAGAAGAACCCATCGTACATGTATATCCATGGAATTTTCTTCCTAATGTATGGACAAATTAATGCCAAATCCGGTATCGGTATCTCTTTGATTTCACCTCATCACGCCAGAGGTCATAAGTCAGATTCACCTAATATTTACATTGACGAAAACATGAACTCCTCGGGCATCTCGCCTGCTGTGAAAATGACTGATGAAGTTATCACGGTAGAGGAAATTCTGTCCGCCACAAGAGAATTGAAATCGAATAAATCAGTGGGACCAGACCAGGTATCGAATGAGCTTTTGAAGGTGGTTGTTCCTCTAATGAGTGATGGCTTTGCCAAAATATTTAACATAATTCTTCACACAGGGAACTACCGAACTGTATGGAGCGAGTCAATTCTCAGCTTAATCCACAAAAATAAGAATAACTACCGCGCCATAGCATTAAGCTCCACAATCGGGAAACTGTTTAATAAAATTATAAACCGTAGATTAACAGATTTTCTTGTAAAAAATTAAATTATTAGTGAAAATCAATTCGGATTTTCTAAAGGAAAGAGTACAATTGATAGCGCGTTTGTGCTGCATGCCATAGTTCAACGATATAGGTCACTGAAACGACCGCTGTATGCTGCCTTTATAGACTTCCGAAAGGCATTTGATACCGTGAATAGGCAACTGCTCTTCGATAAAATGCAACACATCGGAGTAGAGGGCCAATCACTGCGTATAATCCGTTCACTATATTCTTCAAGTTGTTACACAACTAAGACAAATAGGGTCTTGGACCTGCTTGCGTATCGACCATTGGGGTCAGGCAAGGACACATATTATCACCGAATTTATTCAAAATATTTATCGATGACATTAGGAATACATTTGACGAATCGTGTGATCCAGTGACGATCGGGGATAGTCAGTGCAATCATATTCTTTTCGCTGACGACCTCGTTCTATTGTCTGATAGTTCCACGGGACTCCAAAACTGTCTAAACAAACTGAAACTCCACACTGATGCGAATGAACTTAATGTTAACGAGGAAAAAACTAAATGCATGATTTTTTCTGGCGTGACAATCAACAATAATTCCATCCTTTCATATCTCTGAGATCAAACTCGAAAATGTCAGGGAATATACGTACCTTGGTATAACCTTTTCTAGAAAATGGCAAGTTCACAAAAGCTATCACAAGCGCTAAAGGGCTCAAAGGGATGCACTCACTATTCAATGCGTGTAACCATACATCACCTCTCCCATTGTTAACTTCACTTAAACTGTTCCATAAACTGATCAAACCAATAATCCTGTATGGCAGTGAACTGTCGGGTGTCGAGATAACATTTAATAATCACGATCTCCTAGCCTGTGAATCAGTTCATATTAAATTTTGCAAACGTTTATTAGGTGCTGGAAAATATGCATCAAATAATGCTGTCCGTGCAGAACTAGGCAGCTATCCTCTGTATATAGATGCAGCTTGCAGAATGTCAAATTATGCTATCAGTGTCACCTCGAGTTCGGATTGCGAACTTCTACGAAATGCGGTTAAAGAACAACGGACGGTATTATCTTCAAAATCAATTTTCAAATCAGTCGAATCTCTAGGGTTGACATTACCAGAGATTGGTCACGCCACCGACATGATAACGAAAAATTTCCGAAAATCTTTACAAAATGGCTATAACGAGTACTTCCAAGCTAGCCTGAGTGACGACTGCTCAAAATCAGGCAGCAACAAACTCAGAACATATCGGCTTTACATGAAAGAGTATAGGCTTGAGGCTGAGCCCTATCTTCTGAACGCGAAATCATTGGAAGACAGAATAGCTTTCACCAGATTCAGAATCAGTAACCATGTACTTGCTATAGAAAAGGGGCGTCATTTACAGCCCCCAGTAAAATTAGAAAATAGAAAGTGTGTGTTTTGCTGCAATGATGTTGTAGAAGATGAAATACATTTCCTTATGGAATGCACTGCATATTCACAACTACGAAGAGAGCTTCTCGAATAAATGGTTAACCATAATCCGAATTTTCAACGCATTAACGCCAACGATCAATTTACTACTATATTGACAAATGACTGTCCCACTCTAACACGAATAGTATGTAAACTGATCCGTCGCTTCTTCGATACTCGTGCTGAGCAAATAACAGTTAGGAAACCATAAATATGATACATTATCCTGAGACTCCTTGTACATCTTAGCATATTATGTAATTTTGTTCTTGTATATTTTATTATCATATATTTTGTATATCCATTGTATTAGCAAACTGTCCTCGTGTGGATGTTTTTTGCCAATAATACAGGTATATATGCCCTCGTCAAATCATAATATGGAATATTTTAAGCACTATGTGAAAACTCTCAAGGACATTGTGGACCTATATTCTAAGTCTGGGGTAATAATGATGATGGACGACTTTAATGCAGATCCATCGAAACCAACCGAACGGGGCATGTATCTTCAGGATCTCATGAGAGAAAAATACTTGATATCTACATTAGATCAATGTAACTCAGGAGGTCGTCTGAATACATATGTCCCGGCCGAGGGCTTCGGCAACGAATCCAGTATTGATTTATTTCTTGTATCTTCATCTATTTCACACCTTGTTCGGAGCTCATTTGTTCTCGATGACGATGCTATTAATGTGTCGAACCACCGACCCATTTCACTAACTACTGATATTGGAATCGTTAGGCTCATTAACAATGGTCCCAATTCAAGTGCAAACTTCAAGTGGAATCTTGTGAGAACTAACGATTCTATGCAGTCTGTTTATGAATCAAGAGTAGAATCTTATCTTCCAAATAATATGATATCTTCAATAGATACGCTGGATGAGTACTACTCAAAAATTATTTCTCCCCTCCAGAAAGCTTCAAAGGAAACTGTACCGAAGGCAAAATTTTCCAAACACATTAAACCCTTCTGGAATGAACAATTAAAGTAACTCCATTACGAAATGCGCGCACACCGTCGTGGTTGTCGGAGGGCGGACCAAGCTCTGTTGATTTTGCATCATATGTTCATTATAAATACGCAAAGCGGAATTTTAGACGCATATATCGACTAGCGTCTGATCAATTTCAACGCGATCAAGATGCGGAAATCGATCGTGTCTCTGAAGTCGACCAAAAAACGTTTTACAAGTTGTTCAATGCAAGACGTAAAATCAGTTTAGAGAATTCGTTCTTTCGGATCAATAGTGAGGTTATTCGGGACAAAGCCGATATATGCAGAGCGTGGGCGGACTATTTTGAAGTTCTCTACACTCCAGTTAACAACGACCCGCGCTTTGATGCAGACACATTCGCGTCAGTTTCAGAATCCACTAACAATATGAGACATAGTAGTAATATTTTTGAACTAGATCAACATTTGTGTTATGGTGTATCTGCCGATGAAATTACAAATTCACTATCATATATGAATATGAATAAGGCTCATGGATATGACTTTATAAATTATGAGCACATGATCTACGGCGGAAACGCTCTTCACGAATGTTTGGGTTTATTATTCTCTGAAATATTAAAATTGGAACACGTTCCGACAGCCGCCAAGCAAGGGGTAATTGTTCCTCTCTTTAAGGGTGGTTCGAAGCCAAAAGATCAATTTGGTAGCTACAGGGCAATAACTATTCTCCCAGCAATTTATAAATTGTTCGAGAAAATCTTACAACTTCGAATAGAAAATAATCTCCCTGGTCTCATTAGTGTTCATTCACTGCAGCATGGATTCCAGAAAGGCGTCAGTTGTAATATGGTGTCATATATGCTACGGGAATGCATACAATACACCGCCGAACGTCATAGCAAACTGTACACGTGTTTTCTTGATGTACAGAAGGCTTTCGATTCTGTTTGGATCGACGGCCTTCTGTTTAAGCTTGCATAGAGGGGTTTCACTGGCAGGATGTGGCGTATATTCGACTGCCTCCTTTCGGGAATCCATTGCTCAGTGAGATATAATGGCATTTTCTCCAGATGGTTTGAAACAAAACAAGGTACTGTCCAGGGAGGCATATTATCACCTCTGTATTATATGCTGTATATTGATAGTCTTGTTTATGCACTTGAATAGTCAAATTTTGGGTTACGTATGCACACAATTGACTATTCTGCGCCAACTCAGGCAGATGATATGCCTTTGATTTCTTTGTCGGAGACAGGCATTAGAAATATGTGCGACATATGTTACCAATATAGCAAAGTTTGGCGGTTCATTTATAACCAATCCAAGTCTAATGTCATAGTATTCAACGAATCGAAACATCAACACAACACACTGTATCGACAGTGGCAAATGGGCGATAAATATATAGAGGAAGTCACCTCAACAACTCACCTCGGGATACCTGTTTCGAAATTCACATTCAACAGCGACCTTACTGAACACATTGTGGATAAGACGAGAAATACATATTTTCAGCTAACCAAATGCGGCTTGTATGCATGTGGTATAACCCCAAAAAGCTCATACAAAATATATAAATGTATGGTATTACCAGCTGGAATGTATGGATCAGAAATTTTATGGGGATTATCTCATACAAACCAAATGAAGCTCGAGCGAATACATCGGTTCTGTGTCAAATCAATTCAAGGTCTCCCATATCGGGCACGGACGGATATTGCTCTTGGTTTACTTGGCTACACATCAATTGAATCGCATATTGAAAAGCGCAAACTAAACTTCCTTGGATCACTATGTAGACTTAAAGTAGGTAAAACTGCAAAAGAAGTGTTTCTCTTCCGACTTCACGAGTCTCTTCTGCGACGAAACACACATGTTAACACCTTCGCCTCAGATATATCGAAAATCCTTGACAAGTACAATCCAAGTGGTAGTTTATTTGGCTACTTTTCAAATGGTATATTTCCTTCAAAAAAACAGATGGAAATATGATGTAAACTCGGTCATTTACGGCCGTGAATCGTCGCAGTGGTGCTCCAGACTTCTGGAAGATGAAGACTTCAATATATTCAGAGAAGAAAAAAAACACTTGAAATTATCAGTCTTGTGGTCCTCATGTCGACAATTTCCAACTGAAAAGCGCGCGTATATATCGTGTGCAAATATACTGGCAAGAACAACATACGATGAACCTGGAATGTGTCACTTGTGTAAACGTCAGTTCAACCTTTTAGTGAACCATGTTATTTTACAATGTTCATCATTGTCGCACCTGCATAATAATTTCTGGTACCGTTTGATAAATGTATATGGAGTGTCATGCTTTCTTCATCTGGACCATATGAGTGAGTCAGAGAAAGTTGCAACATTTCTTGGGTTCCCTTCGTCGGACACCCTGCTTTACACTGACGACCAAATGCAGTTCATTCATCTCTTTGTAACTACAACTGCCCATTTTTGGTTATCATATGAACTGATGGTTGGGGCCACCAAAGCACCACAGTAGTATTAATAGTAAATTCGTCTATAGTATTTGTACAACTCGTGTTTGCACCTGTGGTGGGTGTGGGCCTGTCAACCCAACTGGGGTTTGATCGCGCACAAATTGCTGTATATAAATCGGTGGTTTTATCGAGAGAGCGGAGGTGGTGTTCGTTGACGCTTGACCGACAAAAGTCGGTCTTGCGTTGACACATTCCATCTTTTACTCTCTTGGTGGGGGCAGTCGCTTTGGTGTGCACATGTAGCGTATGTTGTGCATTCAAACCAGTCTGTCGTTTTTGAAATGCGCGGTTGCAATCAAGATCAAATTTATGTTTACAAAATGAAGTCTATTTTGGCAGCTATACACTGAATCAAATGTTTAGATAGCTTGACTGCGTAGTTCAAAGTTCAAGTTCAAAAGCTTTATTTATAAAGTCAGGCATTTTAAATTACAAACATGAGCATTAAGCTCTTAACTGACTTGTAAAACAATGAATATGTACATAAACAGTAACGTGAATAAAACACAACCTATCTGAAAAATAAATTACATGTATATTAGCTAAAACTTTGTAAAAGACGAGTAAAATCCCTGAGGACAGGTAAAATCCCCGAGGACAGGTAGTCCTGACTGGATCAAAAGCGTAAGATACAAATTTGTATATTCATATACGGCACAGTAATGTGCACAACGAGTCCATATTTCATTCCTGAATAACACGTTTTGTTCCATTCAGAGATACCTGACCAGAGAGTGCGGATTAAAATACAAAATATATGCATATAATTAGGATATCATACAGGCACTGCATTTACATTTAAAACCATTCCAGGTTTGTAACATGCATTCAAAGTCTTTCATCGACTCTGCGGTTCTGCATAACTCTGGAAGAGAATTCCACACTTTAGGTGCCATGAATCTAAATGAGCTTAAACCGAAAGTAGTAGTATCAGGTGATGGCAGTTCCAGAGTCTCAGAATTTCTAAAAGAGTATGAACTATGTTTACGTTTCACCAGGCAGTCCAAATAGGAAGGAGTGCTAATGTCCTTCTTTAGTATTTTGAAAACTGTGAGTGCCATTAGTCTGAGTCTTTGAAGATGTAGATGCTCACAGTTTGCAATCTTTAGGAGAAAGTCATAATCAGATGTGTAGTCATTATAGATAAAACGAAAGGCTCTCTCCTGAATTTTCTCCAGCCTGTCCGTAGAGGACACACTGCAGAAATACCAGGTAAGAGGGCAGTAATTAAAATTTGAGAGGATGAAAGATTTGAAGATACATTTTTTGCCTGAGAGGGTTAGCATATGTCCAAGTCTCTTTAAGACATTTAGCTGCCTTGATGCCTTTGGACATAGCGAATCAATGTGAGTGTTAAACGTCAATTTACTCTCCAGAGTTATACCGAGTAATTTCACATCCTCGATACATGGGATAAGATGTGAAGCATATATGCCAGTTATAGATTTACTTTTGGGACCCATTGATATTGCTTGGAACTTCTCTGGATTTCCTTCATGCCATTTAGTGCGAACCACTCAATGAGATGAAGGCTATCAGATTCCAGAGTGCTCCGAACTACATCAGGGTCCTTGTGAGAGAAGGAAATTGTGTTATCGTCTGCATAATTATAAAGGGAGCAGTCCTTCACAAAGCCGAAAATGTCATTCAGAAAGATGTTAAACATGGTTGGGCCCAGTATGGATCCCTGTGGTACACCCTTGGTGATGCACCTTCAGGAACTCACACTGGAGCCAAGTTTAAAGCATTGTCTGCGACCAGAAAGATAGCTCCCCATATAAGACACCGACTTTTCACAAAGATTATATGCACGTAGTTTCTCTAACATAAGATCATGAGGTAGGCAATCAAAGGCCTTTGAAAGGCCCATCATTACAGCGGCAACACTTTCATGCTTGTCAAGTGCCCTGCGCCAGTCTTCAATGGCATTCAATGGCACTTAACATTACATCACTGCATCCATGATGCTTCCTAAAAGCTGAGAGAGCGGGGTTAAAAATAGATTCAAAATGCATTTGTAGCTGTGAATTTATCGCTTTCTCAAATAATTTTGATATAGTAGGTAAAATACTAACAGGCCTGTAGTTTTCCTTACTCAAAATATCATTTTTCTTGTGTATAGGTGTCACTTGAGCAACTTTAAGGCTATCCGGGAAAGCAACGACAGACAGAGAGTACACTTATGCTATTCTATTACTTATATATGCAATTGCCTTTGACACTGCATGTATTATATTTGTGTCTGCATGTGACATTACGTGGGCATACGCCAGTCTGTCTGTTGTCTGTCTATCGTGTATGTGTGTCTGCATGTGTGAAGGTGTGTCTGTGAGAGAGAGGGTGTGTGTGCCTGTTTGTGAGTGTGCGTGTTAGTGTGTATATATCACTATGAATGTATGCGCGTGTTTCTGCATGCTGAATGGGGTGTGTGGGTGTGAGGGTGGGTGTGTTTGTGTGTGAGAAGGTGCTAGGGTGTGTGTGTGTGTGTGTGTGTGTGTGGATGAGCGTGTATGGGAGGGTGCGTGGGTGCGTGTGATCGTGGGCGGTAAATGGTTAATGTATGCAATGGTTGAGCTATGTATAAGCGTGTGATTGGGAGCGAACGTGGATCAGTTTTGTATATACGTTACTTATTATTATTTACCCCAAATGTTTGTAAACCTACTTGTTCTTCTTATTATACTGTATATATGTTCTTGTCTAATAATATATATTATACTCTCCCACGAGGAGGACAATAAAGATATATATATATGAAATCCACTGTAGCAAGTGTTGTTCCTTGTTGATCTCGCGAGTACTGATAACTGTTAAAGTCTATCTGTCGCTCGTGTATTGACTGTGTTTCAGTCCATTTTAAGCGGAGTTGTGGTTGTGTATATTGATATTTCGTAGTTGTCTGGGAACACCGTTTGCTTGGGTGTTTTAGATGTAGAACCAATTGACAGTGGTCAGAAAATTCCGTGGGTAATTTGACGCAAAAATAATCAACAGACTTTAGAAAACAATCACTTATAATTATGTAATCAACCACACTGGCACCGGTGTACTGGTAGCTTGTAAAATGGCCCAAACGATCACCGGTAGTAGTCCTACCATTAGCTATACGGAGACCAGCACCCTGGCACGTTGCTAATAAACGTCTGCCAAATGAATTCGTCTGCTTATCCATACTCGAGCGCGACTCACACATGTCCATTACATAATCGACGGGCAACGGCATATGTTGGTCCGTGTCAGATATAACATGATCCGGCAAGTCTGAAGTGCGTGCATTTAAATCTCCACCAAGAATGACGAGTTCACCGTTTGTAAATTTTGATAAAGCCTGTTCGATGTTACCAAAGATATCTTCGTCTCCATTTTTCGCTTTCCAGAAGCTTGAGTTACTAGGCGGAACATATGCCGATACAAATATAACATTGCAAGATAAATTAATTATTTCTCCGCTAAACTCGACTGAGAGAGCTACCTCATTGATAAAATTGTGATTCTTCAGAAAAGGTTTATACTTCGACCGGAAATAAAAGGCTATTCCGCCTTTTTTAATTCTACCCTGCTTGCGACTCAGATTTAAACATTCATAGCCCGGAATATCAATATCAGAAGATTCGTCGTGCCAAGTTTCGACTAAAGTAATAAATTCATATTTGTCTATTTGTTGTCTGAACATATTGTCATTTAGTTTGTTAGAGATACCTTGTACATTCCAGCTAGTGTACCGAACTAATTCGGTGTAGCCTTCCATAATTAAGCTAAATCGAATAATACATGTAAGAAGTCCAATGGAGCTGTCAGCCTAATATTAAATATTGCGATATTGGTAACAATCGAATTTTATTAGAATATATTGAAACGGCTGGTTAATTAGCCGTAATGATGTTCAGTAATTATAACTGAACGTTAGTATGCACATGGATGCGCTGTTAATTTATTGCAAGACAAAACGCCGTGATAGGAATTATTAATCTATTTGCAATCTTGAATAATCAACTATAATATTTAATGCAAATTTATCAGTGTTATGTTAAATATTGAGATAATACCCAGTTATGTTGATACGTTTCCTACGGGGCCTCCAAAAATAACATTCTAAGCCTGTGGGTATATGCATAACAGTCGGCAAATTTCAAGATATCACACCGTCTATATACTGGTTTTTCTGAAGTTGGCAAACCAAAACCTCAAATTGCCGTTCAAGCCGAAGTCAACTGACGTCCATTGATATCGAGGAGGAGATGAAGAGTTTCTTGGATTTTTGCTTTTGCAGCCGTTCTGTTGGTCAACCTCTCTCAATGTTTAAACTTTGGCTCGTCTGTCTCAAGTATCGAAGAACAGGTAAGTGACTGCTAAACTTTTTTCAATATTTGGAAATGTCTCAGTATAAGTTGGAAATTCCAGACCAAAATTAGGATCACTTTGTTCTGAAAGTTTAATATTCCAACCAGTATTCAGTGTGAAATTTTTTTTTTTTGTCCAAAAAGTCGAAACATTTCCCATTTTCGGTCGATAAGCGTATTCATAATTACGAGTGCGCATGACCGGAAGCTTCGGCCCGTTATATAAACAAAGGCACATGGCCTGTTTCGCAACATTATTATGTCTCTGTTCGATTGAAAATTGTGGCAATGGTAATTATCGATTGCAACAGTATCTAAGATGGACAAAACTCGTCAACAGACAGGTCACAGAAAAATCAGGGAAAACGTCAAATTGGCAGGCAAAGAATTTTTCAAGTGCGTGTAGCGACCATTTCATTGACGGAACACCGACAACTGCACATCAGTAACCGACGTTAAAACTGGGCTATGAAGCATCTCCATTGATTATTCTCCTTAACAATACAGATTAATTAATACAGATACATATGTTGACTCATAATATTAAAGGTCATGGTGAACCTCCGATTGATCTAACAAAGCCCGAATTTTGTTTATTTGAAGATTTGTAGTTGTACATGTTTATAATGATTATTCTCAGTAAATAATTATTCGGTATCTTTCAATAGTTTCAAAAGAAATCAGAGTTATTTTTTTTAAGTGTTGGTTGAAAGATATTCATAGAAAAATTTAAACTAACGTTTCTTATCCCAGATGCACGGACTGAAAGACCGGAAGTCTATTATGCCCTATCGGGCAATTATGGATAACAAATATTAATTGGTAGATAAAACATGTAATACATTGAATATGGAAATAAAGAATTATGTATCACATTAATGGTCTAATGTGAAATTGCGGGAATAGTGAAATAAGTTGGTTATGTGATAAACAGTTTCAAGAATTGGTCAAATGTGACAACTTATTATATGTATATGTGGTTGCGAGATATGTGGTTGGGCCGCAAATGAAACCGACGTGTGCCGCCACATGTGTTGTTTATCCAGCATAATTGGCTAATCGTAATTTTGTCATTAAATGAACTTGTCAGCACCATATAACACCAATAAAGACCCCGTTAATCTCGAGATTTTAACGGTAACTCCCAGCTGTATGTATACACTATGAACATTTTCAGAGATCCCTTCTGTGTATCATATGGTTTCGGCCATGTTGATCCCTACTTGTTCAAGCAGTAGGCCTCACGCTGGTCGGTGTTCTGTCCATTGAAGGGCTAGATGTCGCTTGGTGCACATATATGTGACCAATTACAAAATGAACATAAATGTACGAAATTGTGGAAGTTACTTATCATCGTGTTCATCAAGGTCGACTAACCCACTAGAGTTGGGTCAACACGGATCCAGGCACCTGCTTCGCTATCAAAACGCAACAGGGCGTTCTATGTGCATGGAATAAGCGAAACCGGATAGCACTATGTGGCTTGACCGCCAATAAACCTCATTAGAGAGTTTTAGGTCGAAAGGGATTTCTTCCACATACAATGCACATCAGTAAATTCAGATCGAGAAGCAGGGAGCTTTACCACCAATAGTTTCGTCAGTCACCTAATCATGCACCCTTGTGCACATTGACACGATTGAATAATTGTAGCCATCTCTAACCACATTTTGCATTTCGTCGAAATCAGTTCACGCCGGTAGGCGGACTCCATTGAATCATCTGGTTCTGTTTCGTACTGGATAGCACAATACTGGGAACGAATATCGAGTGCACCCGGAGATATTATGTAATTGTGTTACAGTCGACGGGTGTCAGTCTAAGCGCGTATCAGGAAAATTGGCGGCTTTAATGAATAGCCAATCAGCTACCATATGGCTGGCGTTCCCCGCACGTCAAGACAATTTTTGGCGCGAATGGTTTAGTCTAGCAATAGACTCGGAGGAGTGGAGTTGCCTGTGGTTTATCCACCTGAGATTTCCGACATATAGCGATGTTCTCCTGGCTCAGCTGTTATACAGCCTAATCGTGGTTAATCCACCTATATCTCGCCACAGAGATTGAAATTTTGGCTCAGCTGTTACCACTCGTGAATGATCCACATGCGACCATCGCCATAATGATTGGCTCTGGGATCGGCTGATATTACTAGTTTGTCTAGTTTTTTGCCAGGAATATGGTATTCACAGAATGACCTGCGCCCCTGACGCGTCCCGGTCAATAAATAATAGGTCGAAACAATGAATGGAGCCGCCGAATAAAGTGTGTGATATACCACTTGTGCGGTTAAATCATGAACATCTATACTCATGTAATAGCGATATAGTTAGCCATTCATTGTCGGGCGCCGATCAGAGGTGATTCAGCCTGCTGTGTCAGACTTTTAGGTAGAAAAGGATTTCATTTACATACACAAAACTGGAGTTATCCAGAAACCTCTAATTTGGAAAATCCTTACTCTAAAATGGGCCAGAACTCAGTAAAATTTATTCGAAACAAACCCTTATTATAGACCTGTATTTTGCACTAAACAGCTAACATACACATTTCCTTCAGACCAAACAGCCCAATTTAAATTTATCGAGAAACCTCAAATTTGGAAAATTCTAAGTAAAAAGGGTCATAACTTAGTAAAAAATGATTCGGACCGAACCCATTTTCGAACTTGAATTGTATTTACTCACTGAACATATTTATAAGATATTTAAAACATGCGCAGAAAATTAATACAATTTTAATGTTACTAAAGTTATCGTTCGCAAATCAAAATGCGCATGCACGGACGAAATGACGCACACTCGGACAGACGCTGTTGGTTTCCGTAGTTTTCCTGGGACAAATATAACTTTGGCATAATGCGTATGTTGAGCCATATCCAAATTAAATCGGTCAATGGTTCGATCACCACACAGTTCGGATGGAAGTGCAACGTATACTGTTTATTTCCAATTTTATCTCTCGTGCCATACCAGGATTAGTGAACATTCATCATTATCGGTGTCCTGTCTACGTCATAATTCAGAAACCCCTCATGTGCCACAAAGTAGTCTAGTCATGTCATGAGATAGAAGCTATCCAGTTGTACGTTTAAAGGTACGGGAGGCCTTGGCGGTGGGTATCCTGTCAAAATGTTTCCACCCGTCAAAAACCGCCACAAACAGAAAGAACATCAAAATGTAGACATATGTTTGACCATTGTTATGTAAAAAAAAAAAGGATAAACAGTTACTTTTCTGGTGTTTGTTTATATTATTACGGTAAACATAAAGAGCGTTCTTTGTTTGTGAATTCCTGATATGGAACTAATAAAGAGCGTTTATACCATTTGTGTGTGATTAGCCAGCAGCATTGTGCTGTCTTCTGTAACACAACCAGGCTCTTGTTCAGATAAAATATAGTAGATCGTTATGATAACATACTGTTGTTTACGCGATTGTCATGGTATATATTAACTGAACTCTACGCGTGTTAATGTTTTTTCTGTTTACGGTGTTTGGAACAGATATGAATATTTTCGACAATTAAGGCCTCCCGTGCCTTTAAGTTATTTGATTACATGTTATGTAAGTCGTCATCATTGTTTTTTTTATAAAATCGTCATCATTGTTATATTTTCATTTTGTTCTGATGATAATCCATGTTCAATAAACATCTGAATTTGAATTGATGTCCTGATATCTTGTCATGGTACTCCGACAAAACACCATCAGGAAGAAAACAAACAGTAGGACAAACCTTTTGGGACCAAACGACATTATTACAAAACGCCCTCGGTTGATATAAGTTATCTGGTTGAGGGAGCAAACAAATAACTTGCATTTGGCGTCGTCCGACAAAACATGTACTCTGGTGCATATCTTGGTCGGATTTTGTCGTTAAATAATTTAGCACGGGATACAATCCATACAATTGGGACATTGGTCATGGCATGGTACATGGAAGTTGACATCAGCATGTTTATAGGGACAAGCACATTTGGTATAATTCGGCCAAAATAAATCATTAACCAAATGATGCAATACCGGTAAATGCTCTCGTGCAGAATAGAGATGTATGTATATATATACAGGTGTTCCAATCTCGGTAGCTCGAGCGAAAACAGCATTGTTAACCTACTACCGGTTCTGCCAAGTGCGCAACATAAACATGACGGGAACAAGTCATTTCGTACCCTGACCAGCTCGTACCCTCCGAAAAAAGTCAACTCGTACCCAATTCTGAGTCAACTCGTACCCTCCAACTGAGTCAACTCGTACCCTCCTAAGTCATTTCGTACCCTCTTATATTATTTAGGATACAGACCCATATTTCCACCTCACATTGGCATGAGACCTCCCAAGCACATCAAGAGTGGAGGCTACGAGATGACTCAGTATATCAAAGTCAGTGAAATGACTGTGTATGACATTATACAATCAGAGTACGAGTTGACTTAGTCTTGGTAAACTTTAGTCACATCACCATTTCCTCCTCAGATTGGCATGAGATCTTCCAAGCACATCAATAGTGGAGGGTACGATATGACTCAGTATATCAAAGTCAGTGAAATGATTGTGTATGATATTATAAGATCAGGGTACGAGTTGACTTAGTCTTGGTAAACTCTAGTCACATCACTATTTCCACCTCAGATTGGCATGAGACCTTCCAAGCACATCAAAAGTGGAGGGTACGAGATGACTCAGTATATCAAAGTCAGTGGAATGATTGTGTATGACATTATAAAATCCGAGTACGAGTTGACTTAGTCTTGGTAAACTCTAGTCACATCACTATTTCCACCCCAGATTGGCATGAGACCTTCCAAGCACACCAAGAGTGGAGGGTACGAGATGACTTAGTATATCAAAGTCAGTGAAATGACTGTGTATGACATTATAAAATCAGGGTACGGGTTGACTTAGTGTTGGTAAACTCTAGTCACATCACTCCACGAGTTGACTATGTCGATGAACACTTTGCAATAACATCGGCGACATGGGTACGAGTTGACTCGATATATAGAAATCGCGTAGTGACTCAGGGTACGAGTTTTTAGTTTTTGGATAATTGTACATCAAGAGCGCAGGGTTCGAGATGACTCAGTATATCGAAGTCATTGACATAACTGTGTATAATATTATACAATCTGGGTACGAGTTGACTCGGTATATAGAAATCGCGTAGTGACTCAGGGTACGAGTTGACTTAGTTTTTGGATTATTTTACATCAATAGCGCAGGGTTCGAGATGACTCAGTATATCGACGTCATTGAAATAACTGTGTATACCATTATACAATCTGGGTACGAGTTGACTTAGTCTTGGTAAACTGTAGTCACATCACTCCACGAGTTGACTATGTCAATGTCCATAAAATAATATGATATACTCAAAGTGACTCAGGGTGCGAGTTGATTTAGTTTTTGGATAATTGCACAAGGTGTATTCTACGAAATTATAAAATTGGTGACTGAGCGTACGAGTTGACTTTGTTGTGGAAACTTTTGCAAGAGTTTACGTTACTCACAAACGGCGACAGTCTTTGGTATACGAGTTGACTCGTGATGTAGAAAAGATGTACGTGCGAGTCGATCAAAGCGTTCAAGATATGTTTCCCATGATAATAGTTGCACTCGACATAATATGCAATTGTGACTCGGGTATGAGTTGACTAAGTCTGATCATTCGTAAGTAAAATCATTGGGTCAACTACCGTCAACATTTAAACGTACGTTAATTGTCATCCGTCCATAAACAGTTTGCCCCATGCACAGTGACAATCCCACCACAGTGTACGAGCGGTCTTAGTTTATGAGCACTTTTCAATGATTGAACCAGCTTATCTGAACATATGGGTACGAGTTGACTCAATATATTGAAATCGCGTTACCATAACTATATCGACGGTAATTCAGATCAAAACGAATATGATAAACTCAAAGTGACTCAGGTTGTGAGTTGACTTAGATTTTGATAATTGTACAAGGTGTATACTACGAAATTGTAAAATTTGTGACTCGAGGTACGAGTTGACTTTGTTGTGGAAAATTGTGCAAACGGCGACAGTCTATGGTATACGAGTGGACTCGGGGTGTAAAAAACTATTCACCCATATACTATACGAGTCGAACCAAGCGTTAAAAACATGTTTCCCCTGATAGTAGTTTCACTTGATATATGCAATTGCGACTCGGGGTACGAGATAACTAAGTCTGATCATTTGCAAGTGAAATTGTTGGGACAATTAAACGTACGTTGCCATCCGTCCATAAACAGTTTGCCCCATGCATAGTGACACTTCCCCAATCCAGTGTGCGAGTTGACTTAGTGTTTGAACACTTGGCAATAATTGAATCAACCGATCTTAACATCTTGGTACGAGTTGACTGAATATATAGAAATCGAGTGACGAAATCTAGATCGACGCTATCTCAGAGCAAAACATGCGAAAGTGTCCATAAAATAATATAATGCTTGCTTGCTTCAGTGTATGTATGAATTTGTATATAAACTTGTGAATCATCCTATGAAATTGTCACTCAATCACTCGGGGGAAGTGGTGACTTAGTCAGCGAATAGTGTGTACTATAAATGATTCCATCGGCACATCAACGTACATTGATGTACATATACGTTGGACATCACCCATAAACACACACCCTGGCGACCCCACGCAGTGTACTATATATATATATGCAGGTATAGTTGACTTACTAAATTTGATTTAGTAAATTAAAAACTTGTAATAATTTAACTTACCTGCTAATCAGGTACGAGTTGACTCATTACATAGACTCGTGGGGGCCCCCCAATTAAATGGCCCAAAACCTACATGCAAACATGCATAATAAACTTAAAGAAGGATAATCCGAATTAACGCTCCCAAATTACTATTTCCTTTGATTCGGTGGTAAAAAAAAATTCGAGTCGAGGAACCCACCCATCAAAGCTCAGAGTGATTAGATATCGATTTTTGAAATTAATTATTTCTGGAGATATGTACTTTTTCCGCCTGGAAAATATTCGTCAAGGTACGGTCTCGGACCAAATTGCGGATGAAGAATTGATAACTCTAAAATCAAGTGGCTTTGTTTTGTGTGTATATATTTTCCGGCCATGAACACTTTGCAATAACATCGGCGACTTTGGTACGAGTTGACTCGATGTATAGAATCGCGTTATACGATATCTAGATCGACAGTAATTCAGAGCGAAACATGCGAAAGTGTCCATAAAATAATATGATAGACTCAACGTGATGTAAACACAACGGACACATCTGGATTAATTATTAAAAGCGTGTTAGTTGCCAACTGGTCTAGGTGTGAGGATTATAGAATTACCATCTCAAATAGGACAGTCCAAAATTGTTGAAACAACAAACAATGCTTCATATTGTCTTACGGGCGATTGCAGGAAAAACGTTCACTAAGCAGTGTGCATGGTGTCACTCCATTGTAGGTTAATTGACTATAATTGTTTGGGACTTACATTTTAAAGGTACTCAATCCGATCAGGCGCGCCTAAATTACTATTTATTTTGCTTCGGGGGTAAAAAATATTTGACAAAGTGGTAACAACTTGATTTTAGAGTTATCCATCTTACAGCCGCAATTTGTCCATTTTTAGCACGTGGTACTCGAAAAGATTGGGCCACAAACAACAGAAACAGCACATTTCAAACATCGATATCTAATCAATCTGAGCTTTGATGGGTGGGTTCCTCGACTCGAATCAAATATTTGTTACCCCCGAAGCCAAAATAATAGTAGTTTAGGAGCGTCTGATCGGATTGAGTACCTTTAATATGGAACTTGTCTTTTATGAACAATTGATATCAACCGCGTCTATCTTTGGCACCAGATTGCCATCTGTCGAACTAAGTGTATTCATCATTAATACTGCTTTATCCTAATATGGATATTGCGGTTGTTATTTCATCAGTACCAGTATACTGTTTTTCATCATTCAATTCCACCTTCCTTATTGTGTGACATTCCCCGTGTCATGTTACCTCTTTGCGCCAATCTTCTCACATATCTATCTGATCTGACAATAAACGCTCTTTATTAATCATGCAATTTTTCAGCTCGGAGGGCTGAGTGGAGAAAGAAGAAGGCAGCTGTTGATTGGCTGGCTGCCCCTTCCCACTGGGCTGCGAAGACTGTTGGTCGCCTGCGTACCACCGATGATGGTACCGGAAGTCCAGTCCGGGAGAGGTCTGATAGACGCCCAGACAACCCCTCCCCCGCTGGAGTGCTAACTGGCATAACCCAGCAATCTGCCGCTGCTGATGTCGTGATGGAGACAGACTCTTCCGGAATACATCAGCCAGGAGTCATCCATCGCCACCACGACCAGCATCACCAACAACAACGGCGCCGGCTCCTACTCGGCGGCCGAGATTGAGAACATACTCAGATGTGCACAATAGGACACAGCCAAATCTAAAGAAGAAATAACCAAATCCAAAGCAGTTATGGCCATGCCATCACCTCCAACAGCAACATCAACAGAAAACAGAAAGAAAAAGAAAGCATTTTTCATTTTATGTTCTAGCCAAATGGGAGAATAAGCCATCGGGCTTGTCTGATAATTGTTTCCATAATTATACTAAGACTTCTATTTTGCATTTATGTGTCATTTGTATATTATGTTATTTGTTTGGAAACAAAAAAAATGTTTATTCTATTTACCATGCATGTACTAATCACGAGGACTGTGCGCGCATTTGATTAAATCCGCCAACGTGGTAAACAAAATTACACCAGAAACCGTCAGAAATGGAAAACAAGGAAGAGGAGATGTTTTTGGCACAATGAATAAAGAGCGTCCACCTTACATGTGTTAGAGACGTTTAACACATTAAAGGTGCGAAATAGCTGACATCAATGGCGTTATATATACTACTCTTCTTTCTCTGTGATATCATATATCGAGTATATATTTTATTTTTAACATCTTCTGTGAGATCTTGATTATTTTATATTAAGGAGGCCCTGTCGGATTGGACATCATAAAACAACCATCAGAAAAATAACCATATCGGACCCAAGGCACGATATAATGAATATGAACTTGTGATGGCCATATATCGACTATAAAAAGAAGAAGTTTTAATGCGTTTTGAATTTTTGCCAGCCTAGTAAAAATTACAATGATCGACTTGCACATTAATAAGCCCTTGTTTAAGCATGTTTGTATTTATTGAACCATTTTAGTGTAAACATATTTAAAGGCACGGGCGGCGTTCGTTGCATAAATATTCATATTTGTTCAAATCGCCATCAACAGAAGGAATATAAAAATATATATAGCTTTGTTAATATGCCAAACATAATCGGCGCTAAATATTATATTGTCATCAAGACGTACGATGGTGTAGTAAACAAGAGCCTGCTCGTGTTCCAGAAGTTTTACATAACACAGTGCAATTCTAATCACACACAAATGATAAAAACGCTCTTTATGTTTTCCATATCAGGAAAGCAGTAACAAATAACTATTTTTATGTTACCATGTCCGGATCTAAACAAAAGCCAGGTAACGTTACGTTTTTTGCTTACATAATAAAGGGGGAAATTTACAATACCATACTGTTTATGCCATATTTCTGAATTGTATAAGAACAAAGTCTGTCTATATTTGACTATTCTTTCTGTTAATGGCGGTTTTTGATGGAGCTTAATAGTTTAACAGTATACCCACCGCCAACGCCACCCGTATCTTTAATTCCAATCCTACTATATAACATATATAAACATTTAACAAAAGTGTTGACAAAAAAAATAGAATGGAAACTATGGATTGATTGGAACCATTTTCGTAAATAAAACGCAACAACTAGTGTTGAACGTTGTGCGGACAGTCACATACTATTCTGCATGCTTTTCTTTTCTGAGGAGATAACTTCAGATAAGCGGTGACCCGCTTGTTGTTAGGTCCTCTTCACCCTCTTCTATTCTAACCTGTCATATAAATCACAATGATCAATGTCTTGTTTCATGTATATATGTATTAATTGAGGGTATAAATAAATATTGTTTAAACCATTCACAGACGGCGATGATACATGTAGCTCGGGAAATAAAACGGTATACTTCTATATATTTATGCACCCTATTTAGTATGGGAAAGATAAACAAACGTATTTTTAATTATTTATAATTAACTACAAAACATCCCTTATTCGGCGTTGAAACTTAAAGAGCGTTTCTCGTTTCCGTCACGATAAATACTGTCATTTTAGCTAACACAAAAAAAATGATTAATTGATATGAAGTCGGTAACGTTCGTTCAGATTTTATGAATTTGACTGTGTTTCGCTTTAATCGCGGGGTTTAGGGGCAAAAACAAACCATGCGATGAATTGTCAACAGTTCAAGAACGTCATATACATAACAATCGTTTATCAGGTAGAAGTTCAGAATGATGAAAACGACAACAGGTCATGCATGCTGTTTTAAAATAGTGATTGTTATGTATATGTATGTCTGTGTATGTAGTAATAAATAGATAAACTTAAAAAAAAATCATATATTTTATGGTTCAATATACTGCAGGTAATATTTGCCATCTTATTATAAATAGGAAGAGAGAATGCATATGGATATACATTAAAATTTATTCATTGACTGGAATGATTCTGGACTGTTTGTCTCAGTTACAACTTAGAACCTCGAATGAAACAAACAAATGCATTAACATTTTTATAAAATAACGAGTATAAGTCGGCGGTGGAAGTTTTCTGTGATAGTTATCTTCTGAATTTAGTTTCCAAATCCAGCGATAAACGCATATTTTAAGTTTAACCCCTTCAATTTCATTTTTAATCGTTGTTTTTATGTAAATAACTTTATTTGAACACAACATAATGAGGATTAGAGGTTTCCCTCGTTTTGGGAGGTGTTCATTTAGATGAAGACAAAGAGAGGTGTGACAAGAGATTGTAATGACCAATGGGAATCAGAGTTAGTTGGTGGGCGTGGTTTAAGACGTGACTTGTGATTTCGCGGTAAAAATATCACATCTATCCACACGGTATATTTACTATCAACTGACGTTTCTCTTTTCGTCTAAAACAAAACAGAAAGTAGTTTAAATTAAAGTATTTTCAATGTATAGATTGTTCATAAAAAGTCTTGAGACCCAATTAAAATTATCAAACACCTTTTTGTATAACCATTTCTAAAAGAAAATTATAAATGGTCTGTGAACTGAATTAATATTTTATGTTGGTCATTTAGTACCCGCAGACCGAGGTTCCCAAATTGTGTGTGATAAAGTTAATGGTAATACATGATAGATAACATATTCTCCCGCACCAAATTCACTCTTGACGTTGTTTCCCTTGTTTTCATCACCTGTTCTGGACGATTCAGGTATGCAACATCTGCAAATGCCAATATGATAATTATGCATAGTTTATGGTTGATGGTATGTATATTGAATGATTTATGGGGGGGGGGGGGGCTTACATAACTGCCAACTCGTAACTGATTTGGTCTTCTTGTAGCTTCTGTTCGTGAGTATTTTCCTGCCCTTGCATGTCATGTTTTACCTCCATGAAATGACACATAAGCCCACCAGAAACGATGTTATGTTAGGCTTCGTTCATCGTTTAGAGTGCATCGTCTGGTGTTCTGATGCTCTACTTTTCATTTCTGAAGGAGGGCACGAGATGACTCACAGGGTACGAAATGACTCACGACCAGAGGGTACGAGATGACCAAATCGGGTACGAGTTTGTAGGGTACGAAATTGCGAGGGTACGAAATGACTGTATGGCACGGACCGCACCTCCCCAAGCTGCCTTCACAAGGACAATATAATATCATGCAGCCAATTGCCCTGTATGTATTTGTTGGCAATCGGGCAAGTTGTTAGCTGAAGAGGAAATGAATATATTAACCAGTGCACATGGGCTTGCAACGCGCTCCGCTCCCATTCCCTGCATTCAAACGGCCTCTATGCGCTGTCCCTATATACATGTACTCGGATAGAGGCAGTTAGGATGCATGTTTTACGTTAATAGTACGGTAGTATTATTAAAGTCAAAGGGAACGATACAATTCCCCCGTTTACCATCACTAGAAAATCTGGCAAATTTAGCCCATTTATCCAACAATGGCATCTATATCGCCATGGGTGGGTCGGCGATTGGTTCTTTCATTTTAAACCATACATGTACAAACGCTCATCAATTTCATTTCTATATGCAAGCATTTAGTATTTTCTTCTGAATATTGTCGGTGGGTATGCTGTTAAAATATTCACCTCCGTCAAAAACAGCCACAAACCTTAGGGAGACTCTTGAAATAATCCGACCGTATGGAGAATCTCGATATATCATTTTCTATGCAACGCGTAGCTTCTGGGTAAGGTGAGGGCATTTGTTATTAATCGAAAAAAACATCTGTTATTGCTATATTAAAGATACGGGCGGTGTTGGCAATCATTGCACACATTGAGGACAGTATACTATTACACAATACACCATATACGCCTCATTATGTTTGCACAATACTGTACATACTTTAATGTTCCATCTGTTGGTGGCAAGACATCTCGATATATCATTTTCTATGAAACCCAGAGCTTCTGGGTATGGTGAGAGCATTTGGTATTAATCGAAAAAAAACAATCTGTTATTGCTATATTAAAGATACGGGCGGTGTCGTCGGTGGACAAGCTGCTAAAATATTCACCTCCGTCAAGTGTGTTACCTAAACAAAAGCAAAAAACGTTACGTTTCCTGGGTTTTGTTTAGATCCGGATATGGTAAACACAAAGGGCGTTATTTGTTACTACTTTACTTATATGGAAATAATAAAGAGCGTTTGTATAATATTTGTGTGATTACCACTATAATTTCGTTGTGTTATGTAAACAGAAGCAAAACTTCCGTAACACGAGCATGCTGTTGTTTACGCAATTATAGTACACATTGAGGACAATATACGATTTACGCGCTGATTACGTTTGCATATGAACAAAACTATACATATTTTAATATTCCTTCTGTTGGTGGCGATTTGACCACATATTAATATTTCTGCAACGAACATCGCCCGTGCCTTTAAATATTATAACCAATGCCATGTACTGATATACATATACATATAGCTAACAAAATTAACGACATTAGGGAGACTCTTGAAATAATCCGACCTTACACGCTTATGATTAATGTGTAGGTTTTCTACACAAAATGTGTAGCCCTGCTACACAATCATTATTCAATTTTGATCTTAAACATATTTGTGTAGTATATGTGTAGTTTCATATTCATACACAAATTGTGTAACAATTTTTACACATAAATGGATAATTTTTTACACATTTATACACAACTGTGTATAAAATCAACACATATCCCTTACACATTTTGTGTAGGTTCTTACACACACAGTTTGTAGACAAGAAATGCAAGTTCAGTAGTCCGACCTGTGGGTATAGTATTAAAGATATATGCAGATTTATATGTTAAAACTTTCATGGCGCATAGTGGTATGTAGTATTTTGTTCTGTACTGTGAGTTTTTGCTTTGAATGAACAAACCAGGGTCGAGGCGTGATTGCATAATATTAGTATTATTACAACAATCATAACAAGAGTCTAAGGGCAGTAATCGCCATGAAAGTTTTAACAAATAAATCCTCATATACTATTAATACTAAACCCACAAATTGGAATTCTGAACTTACATCCTTGTTAACGATCGCTGTAGATTGTATTCCAAAAAATATACTCAAACAATATGGCCGTCACGTAGCAGACTATGGAACTGAAGGCACCGCAATGCGCATGTCTACGTTCTTACACAATTGTGTGTAACAAAATATACACATTATGTGTAGAACGGCACTTGTCAATGTACTTGTATGTAAAACTACACATTGCTATGTGTATTAACCGGGTTTACACATTTGATGTGTAATCGTTTCTACACATTAGTTATAAGAGTGTAGGGAGACATCTCGACACAGCTATATATATTTTAATATTCCATCTGTTGGTGGCGATTTGAACACATATGCATATTTATGCAACGAACGCCGCTCGTGCCTTTAATTATTATAACCAATACCATGTAATGATATACATACACCTAACAACATGAACGACATTAGGGAGATTCTTGAAATAATCTGACCTTAGGGAGACATCTCATTATATCATTTTCCATGAAACGCGCAGCTTCTGGGTATGGTGAGAGCATTTGGTATGAATAATAATAAAACAAAATCTTTTATTGCTCATATTAACGATACGGGCGGTGTTGGCGGTGGGTATGCTGCTAAAATATTCATCTCCGTCAAAAACCGCCATAAACAGAAATAGTAAAATATAGGCTGAATTTGTTGTTATATCATACATAAATTTGGCATAAACAGTATGTTATTGTCAATTGTTTTCACTTTGTTGTGCAAATACAAGGAAAAAACCGTTACGTTTCCTGGCTTTTGTTTAGATCCGGATATGTTAAGCATAAAGAGCGTTGTTTGTTAATGTTTTTCTTATACGGAAATAATGAAGAGCGTTTATATAATGTTTGTGTGATTAACCAATATGATTGCGTTGTGCTATGGAAACAGAAGAAAAACTTCTGTAACACGAGCATGCTGTTGTTTACGCAATCATCGTACACATTGAGGACAATACACTATTCACGCGCTGATTACGTTTGCATATGAACAAAACTGTACATATTTTAATATTCCATCTGTTGGTGGCGATTTGACCACATATTAATATTTCTGCAACGAACACCGCCCGTGCCTTTAATTATTATAACCAATGCCATGTATTTATATACATATAGCTAACAAAATTAACGACATTAGGGAGACTCTTGAAATAATCTGACCTTGGGAGACATCTCGACACAGCTATATATATTTTAATATTCCATCTGTTGGTGGCGATTTGACCACATATTAATATTTCTGCAACGAACACCGCCCGTGCCTTTAATTATTATAACCAATGCCATGTATTTATATACATATAGCTAACAAAATTAACGACATTAGGGAGACTCTTGAAATAATCCGACCTTGGGAGACATCTCGACACAGCTATATATATTTTAATATTCCATCTGTTGGTGGCGATTTGAACACATATGAATAGTTCTGCAACGAACGCCGCCCGTGCCTTTAATTATTATAACCAATACCATGTAATGATATACATATACCTAACAACATGAAACGACATTCGGGAGACTCTTGAAATAATCCGACCTTATAGGGAGACATCTCAATATATCATTTTCCATGCAACGCGCTGCTTCTGGGTATGGTGAGAGCATTGGTATTAATAAAGTACAACCATCTTTTATTGCTCATATTAAAGATACGGGCGGTGTTGGCGGTGGGTATGCTGTTAAAATATTCATCTCCTTCAAAACAGCCATAAACAGAAGTAGTAAAATATAGGCAGAATGTGTTGTTATATCATACAGAAATATGGCATAAACAGTATGTTATTGTCAATTATTTTCACTTTGTTGTGCAAACAAAAAGAAAAAACCGTTACGTTTCCTGGCATTTGTATAGATCCGGATATGGTAAACATAAAGAGCGTTCTTTGTTACTGTTTTTCTTATATGGAGACAATGAAGAGCGTTCATGTAATGTTTGTGTGATCAACCAATATGATTGCGTTGTGTTATGTAAACAGAAGCAAAACTTCTATAACACGAGCAGGCTGTTGTTTATACAACCATCGTACACCTTGAAAACACTATACTATTTACGCGCTGATTATGTTTGCATATGAACAAAACTATATATATTTTAATATTCCATCTAATGGTGGCGATTTGAACACATGAATATTTCTGCAACGAACGCCACCCGTGTCTTTAATTATTATAACCAATGCCGTGTACTGATATACATATAGCTAACGACATTACGACCTTAGGTAGACTCTTGAAATAATCCGACCTTAGGGAGACATTTCGATATATCATTTTCTATGCAACGCGTAGCTTCTGGGTAAGGTGAGAGCATTTGTTATTAATCGAAAAAAACATCTTTTATTGCTATATTAAAGATACAGGCGGTGTTGGCAATCATCGCACACCTTGAGGACAGTATACTATTACACAATACACCATTTACGCCTCATTATGTTTGCATATGAACAATACTGTACATACTTTAACGTTCCATCTGTTGGTGGCGAGACATCTCGATATATCATTACCGCCACGCCAGTGGGTGTACACTGGTGTAGAGTTTCTTATGTTTGAGCGGACGATCGATAATCCTCTCGGCGAATGTATTATGGTTAGGTATTTCGTACTTGAGATAAACCGTTCCGATAGTGACGATAGTCCAACAAAGATTAGAACATGTGTTCACGTCACCGATGTAATTGTGGAGACATGTTTCTATTATGAAGGTTCGCTATCCCGAAGGTCCACTATTCCGAAGGTTCTCTATTCTGAATACTTGCTATTTCGAAGGTTCACTATTCCGAAGGTTCGCTATTCCGAAGGTTCTCCGAAGATTCCTTTTATGGAGTGTGTGCTCACATCCGAACTGATCCTGCGCGCACACCGATACAGATACAGGAGGAAACAACTTAGAACATTAAAAGTGATTTTGTTTTGTTTTCGCGGGTTTCTTGAGATTTAATGTGATTACGTGGGCCCATACCTTTGAATTCTTGGCATATAATATGAATGTTGTGGTATATATGGACCATCCAGCATTGGGACATGACACAGGTACAGTTGACTTAAGTGCTTTTCTGTGCGGGCTCCAATTTGGGGTTCAATATTTTAAGGGCCATTTTTAGAATTTTATGGGCCCATACCTTTGAACTCTGGACATACAATATGAATATTGGGGGGCATTTCTCTAGTCCGAAGCATTGACAATTTTAAAGGTCAAGGTCAGGTCGGGGTCACGATTTGACCCGTCCAAACACTTCCCAGACACAAATACCACTAAGTATCAAATTACGTTGAAATCTATGGAAAGTCGAAGAGGACATGTTAGTTGCTAATTGCTAGATATACGACGCACGACTTGTCGCGGTTTTTTAAAAGGTGTTTCAAACTAGGAGATAGAAGTATTCTGCGTTTCAAGTGGTGATGAATTAGAGTATTTTATTCAAATTTTATGGCATAAATTGTTATTAAAACCGTATATACTATAACAAAAATGAATGACTCCAAAATTAAGTGGGCCTTTAAAAAAAGTCACAATTGCAGTTAGGCTCATCTCATACTCGTCTATTCAGCGATATCCTGCTGCGCAGTTTGTTATAGCCTCCAGCATTCATTGAGCGTTATATCCCCACTGTAATAATTCGCCTTTAGCAGTCGTACTCTTGTTTCAGATTATTGAGATATTAGGTCACAAGTAATGACATTAAATCGCAGGGAACATCGCAATTGTGTGGGCTGCTTGGCGCGAATATGTAATGAGAAATAAGGTCATACGTAATGACATTAAACTCAAGAAAACCCGCGAAAACAAAACAAAATCACATTTAATGTTTTAAGTTATTTCCTTCATAAAAAGAATCTTCGTGATAATGAACCCTCTCAATACTTTAGAAACTGAATTAACCTTAAAATAACAAAAACCATTAGAATAGAGAACCTTCGGAATAACGAACCTTCGGATTGGTGAACCTTCGGAATAGCGAACATTCAGAGAAAACTTCAATTTGGGTAAAACAGACGAATTTCGGCGAAATTTGATACCTAGGGATACTTTTGTCCGGGAAGTGTTTTGAATGGGTCAAATCCTGACATCGGAGTGACCTTGACCTTCAATGTGGTCAATCAAAGGTCAAATCTGGTAAAACGGATGGATTTCGACGAAATTTGATACCTATGGGTACTTTTGTCGGGGGAGTGTTTTGGACGGGTCAAATCATGACCCTGACCTGACCTTGGCTTTCGAAAAGTCAATTCAAGGTCAAATCGCGCCCCCTGACTCAAGTTCCCAATTGTCCAAGGTCCCAATCGTCCAAGATCCCAATCGTCCAAGGTCCCAATCGCCTGGCAATCGTGTACACATGCATGCAGGTCTAAAATGTAGACTATAGGTCTACAATCTAATAAGGTATACCATTCTTCTTTAATAGACACAATAACCCCCATACCCTTTCCCTCATGCAAGCTGGGAGTTTGTTGTTAGATTGTTGCCTGGTATTGTTATACATGAGTTGATAAATTATATCACCCTTATATTTTTCCTGCACATGCGTATAGTCCGTATATATAAGTATATTAAGTAAGTATTTTCAGAGATGGATCCCCGGAATTAGACGCCTGATGATACTACCCGCTTCAATGTTGATATATGCACGACGGCATGAATTGGTCCCATTAAATCTTATCATTGTTCGCATTATTATGCTCGCTTTTGTTGATTCCCATTCCGGTTCCAGGAGTCGATAAATGCGTTATATGCTTTTATGCAACTTAGAGAATAAATGGATCCCCACTTTCTTAAAGTGATATGAACCACTCCGGTAGGGTGATCAAATAGAAATGGAGAATAATCTTGCTCAAAGTAGTTATTTTCACAAATATTATGTCCAAATTGACAACACACACCGCATTTCATATATATTAATTAAATGCAGTGACTCTCGATGGCGAAATAATTTGCGTTTGTTTATCGCCGATTGTTGCATCCCGAATCGAGATGTAAACATTTACAATTCAGCGTAGTTCACATGATGTTTTATATGGAGTGGTACGGTCGATTTGTTGGAAATTTTGGGCGATGTTAGTAGAATGCTACATTCCTGCAGTTGCATTCCTCATTAAAATATAAAACATCTTGAATATTGCTATGGCTTTGGCAAGTTTTTAAGAGTAAATAAAGCCTGTATATTGATAGTTCGTGTAATTGCCGACACACACGTACATGTACATACATATATCTTACACCCATCCAACTAACGTATAGACATACTGCGAATGTTCAAGTTAGCCATGCCTGTTTCAGCCATGCCTGAAACGGAGAGTTATGTTAAATGTTATTTTTAAATTAAATTTTAGTGCAGTTGCATGTCAGGATTAACAATAAATCTTGTATCTTGCATGTTAAAACGCATTTATATAAATGATTCGTAAACAAAACTCAATGTTGAATGCAAATATCACCATGCAGTGTATAAATATTATCAGATAACGTTGAAGCTGAGCGTGGATATGCTTGTGGTGGACAAAGTTCGAAATAATGTATACTTGACAACATGATAATGGATAACCGCGTCGGTGGCCGATATTTCCAGCAAATCTATATTCCGAAAGTGAAACAAGTGCACCGCGCATATACACATTGCACACTCCCCGGGTCACTCAAAGGTGACATTTCGCTGTGGTGCATTAATTTGCTGGTATGACATAATTCGATATATGCCTTCGTCAATATTGATTTATTATTGTCTACACCCACAAGGGAGAGCAAATTTACAATGAATATATATAATACATAATATTTACAGTGCATATAAATGAATGGTGTGGCCCACAATCAAAACCCATGTCTCACGCCTTTTGGGACGCCGCACTGTCTGTCACGATTTGTTTTCTTGTGAGGCCAGTACCTTTCCGCAAATACGCACAAGCCATAGCAAATACAGTTCAATTTGAGGAATTTTTTTTTACATTCATTCTGGATAATATTGTGTATCAAATCATGTGACTGCTCACATGCGAAGACACATTTTGCATATCTGGTATTTTGAGTTGGGTTGTTTTGTTCAGAAGGTGGACTATATTTGTTTAAAAGTATTGTATATGTTGTAGAATTGCTTTTGAGTAGATTCCAGATATGCCAATTTGAAGTTGGAGTTCTGTGGACACACTCGATTTGCACGTAAGTTAACGTCGATGTTCAAATAGCGTGTGTAATAATGGTGTTTAACTCGCAATATAACGTTTCACTTCCATTCGGTCTTCTCTGTGAAATACCCTGTATCCTTGCGAAAATCGTTGTGGAGTCTGGGGATCATATTGTTCGAGTATGTATAGAAACTATCTGGATCAGGTACCTTCCTTTAATTATGATGTAATTAATTAACGCCACCGGTGTATACTGTTGGGCAAATTTTAGAAATCTGTGGACCTATGGGGATTTTATAAATAGATAATTGTTTTTTCCGGTTATTTTGGGACGCGTTAAAGTTGTACTGCGACCCCGTCCCGGTAAAAGCTGTAGTTGGAATGTCCAAGTTCGTGAAAGTTCTATTGACTATGCCGATGATTTGAGAAGCTTTATTGTTTTAGGATATTGTAGAAAGGCTAATCTGGCCGTGTCAAATTGAGCTATAGCGATGGTATATCTCGCAGGACAACACATTTCGGGTTTTCGTGGGGTGTGTATTCGATGGGTGTCTTATAGTTGCAGTATGTAACTATTATGACCGCGTTAATTGCGTTCGATGTTTAGGTATGAACAATGGCTGGGACATGCACACTTGAAGATTTTATGACGGGAACCCAATTTTTTATCCGCATTTAGAAGCTTTCTGGTTTGGTGAATGACAAACCTGCAGTAATAAGCCGTAGTTTTTTGTAATAATATGATCTTGGTGGCGTTACCATTTCTGACTATGGTTTTCTTGTTTTCTATGAAACCCAGAGCTTCTGGGTATGGTGAGAGCATTTGGTATTAATCGAAGAAAAATAATCTGTTATTGCTATATTAAAGATACGGGCGGTGTCGGCGGTGGACAAGCTGCTATAATATTCATCTCCGTCAAATGTGTTACCTAAACAAAAGCAAAAAACGTTACGTTTCCTTGGTTTTGTTTAGATCCGGATATGGTAAACACAAAGGGCGTTATTTGTTACTACTTTACTTATATGGAAATACTAAAGAGCGTTTATATAATGTTTGTTGTTATTACCACTATAATTTCGTTGTGTTATGGAAACAGAAGCAAAACTTCCGTAACACGAGCATGCTGTTGTTTACGCAATCATAGTACACATTGAGGACAATATACGATTTACGCGCTGATTATGTTTGCATATGAACAAAACTGTACATATTTTAATATTCCTTCTGTTGGTGGCGATTTGACCACACATTAATATTTCTGCAATGAACATCGCCCGTGCCTTTAAATATTATAACCAATGCCATGTACTAATATTCATATACATATAGCTAATAAAATTAACGACATTAGGGAGATTCTTGAAATAATCCGACCTTAGGGAGACATCTCGACACAGCTATATATATTTTAATATTCCATCTGTTGGTGGCGATTTGAACACATATGAATATTTCTGCAACGAACGCCGCTCGTGCCTTTAATTATTATAACCAATACCATGTAATGATATACATAAACCTAACAACATGAACGACATTAGGGAGATTCTTGAAATAATCTGACCTTAGGGAGACATCTCAATATATTATTTTCCATGCAACGCACAGCTTCTGGGTATGGTGAGAGCATTTTGTATTAATAATAACAAAAAAATCTTTTATTGCTAATATTAAAGATACGGGGCGGTGTTAGCGGTGGGCATGCTGTTAAAATATTCAACTCCGTCAAAAACCGCCATAAACAGAAATAGTAAAATATAGGCAGAATTTGTTGTTATATCATACAGAAATATGGCATAAACAGTATGTTATTGTCAATTGTTTTCACTTTGTTGTGCAAATACAAGGAAAAAACCGTTACGTTTCCTGGCTTTTGTTTAGATCCGGATATGTTAAGCATAAAGAGCGTTGTTTGTTACTGTTTTTCTTATACGGAAATAATGAAGAGCGTTTATATAATGTTTGTGTGATTAACCAATATGATTGCGTTGTGTTATGTAAACAGAAGCAAAACTTCTGTAACACGAGCATGCTGTTTTTTACGCAATCATCGTACACATTGAGGACAATACACTATTCACGCGCTGATTACGTTTGCATATGAACAAAACTGTACATATTTTTATATTCCATCTTTTGGTGGCGATTTGACCACATATTAATATTTCTGCAACGAACACCGCCCGTGCCTTTAATTATTATAACCAATGCCATGTATTGATATACATATACATATAGCTAACAAAATTAACGACATTAGGGAAACTCTTGAAATAATCCGACCTTGGGAAACATCTCGACACAGCTATATATATTTTAATATTCCATCTGTTGGTGGCGATTTGAACACATATGAATAGTTCTGCAACGAACGCCGCCCGTGCCTTTAATTATTATAACCAATGCCATGTATTGATATACATATAGCTAACAAAATTAACGACATTAGGGAGACTCTTGAAATAATCCGACCTTAGGGAGACATCTCGACACAGCTATATATATTTTAATATTCCATCTGTTGGTGGCGATTTGAACACATATGAATAGTTCTGGGCGGTGTTGGCGGTGGGTATGCTGTTAAAATGTTCATCTCCTTCAAAAACAGTCATAAACAGAAATAGTAAAATATAGGCAGAATGTGTTGTTATATCATACAGAAATATGGCATAAACAGTATGTTATTGTCAATTGTTTTCACTTTGTTGTGCAAACAAAAGGAAAAAACCGTTACGTTTCCTGGCTTTTGTATAGATCCGGATATGGTAATCACAAAGAGCGTTCTTTGTTACTGTTTTTCTTATATGGAAATGCTATATTAAAGATACGGGCGGTGTCGGCGGTGGACAAGCTGCTAAAATATTCACCTCCGTCAAATGTGTTACGTAAACAAAAGCAAAATCCGGATCCGGATATGGTAACACAAATAGCGTTATTTGTTACTACTTTCCTTACATGGAAATAATAAAGAGCGTTTATATAATGTTTGTGCGATTAACCACTATAATTGCGTTGTGTTATGTAAACATAATCAAAACTGCCGTAACACGAGCATGATGACAGACGTGACAATTGGAACTTATTCCCTATTCCTTATTTTCATAAATGTCGCTTTCGACCGATTTGACGGCATGGGTGGGTGCCCCCCCCCCCACCCATCACCCCCGGGGGTGCCACCCCGAGGGGGTGAAAATGGGGTATGGACCATTTTCGAGAACGGTAAGGATTTCGACCGATTTGGCGGCATGGGTGGGTGGCCAGCCCCAAATACCACCTAGAAACACCCCGACCCCCCACCCATCACCCCCGGGGGTGCCACCCAGAGGGGGTGAAAATGGAGTATGGACCATTTTCGAGAACGGTAAGGATTTTGACCGATTTGACGGCATGGGTGGGTGGCCCGCCCCAAATACCACATAGAAACACCCCGACCCCACCCATCACTCCGGGGTGCCACCCCGAGGGGGTGAAAATGGGGTATGGACCATTTTCGAGTACGGTAAGGATTTCGACCGATTTGACGGCATGGGTGGGTGGCCCGCCCCAAATACCACATAGAAACACCCCGACCCCCTCCCATCCATCATCCCCGGGGGTGCCACCCCGAAGGGGTGAAAATGGGGTATGGACCATGTATATGTATATCAGTACATGGTATTGGTTATAATAATTAAAGGTACGGCGGTGTTCGTTGCAGAAATATTAATATGTGGTCAAATCGCCACCAACAGATGGAATATTAAAATATGTACAGTTTTGTTCATATGCAAACGTAATCAGCGCGTAAATAGTATATTGTCCTCAATGTATACTATGATTGCTGCATTCATTGATTTCAAAAAAGCGTTCGACTCAGTAGATAGATCGTTAATGTTACACAAAATACGTGATTATGGAATTTCTGGTAAAATAAATCAGTGTATACGTTCAATGTATCAAGCAAGCTACATAAGTGTGAAAACAGAGGCAGGCGTTGGACCACAACTTCTATCAACTATTGGAGTAAGACAAGGCTGTTCAATTTCACCCACGCTGTTTACAATGTATATTGATGACCTAAGGTATTCATTTGACTCGACTTGCAATCCCGTTATTCTAAATAATCGGCCGATCAGTCATCATTTATTCGCAGATGACCTTGTAATAATATCGGAAACGAAAGCAGGTTTACAGAAATGCTTGAGTAACTTGGAAAATTATGCAACAGATAATAGTCTCACTGTTAATGTAAATAAAACAAAATGCATGGTTTTCAGATCTCGCAAGTCAAAATATGAACCGAAATTCATATTTCGATCGAAGCCACTGGAAATGGTTGGGGATTATATGTATTTGGGTCTAAAATTCAGTGCAACTGGCAAAACGTTAAAATCGCAGGAGCATTTGAGTGCAAAGGCATTAAAATCAATGTTTTTCCTAACACAATCTATTCCATCAAGACTTCACCTAACGACCCCTACAAAATGCAAGTTGTTTGAAAAACTAATAAAACCAGTAATGTTGTATGGTTGTGAAGTATGGCTGGGAGATGTGCCGAATCTGCATACTGATTCTTTACCTTGCGAGCAGGTTCAATTGAAATTCTGCAAAAATGTACTTTGTATAAATAGAAAAGCGTCGAACCATGCTTCTCGTGCAGAACTGGGTAGATTTCCCGTATTTCATGACGCGGTTTTAAAGAGTTTCAGATATAGGAATAAAATTTCTAAGTCAAAGTGTCATACATTAGTTTATGCGGCCTACGTTGAATCAACTAATTCGAAATTATCCACGGAATCGTGGAATGTATTACTGCAGAAGTTTGGAATCGATATTGCCGAAGACAGTCAGTCGAGTGGAATTCAAGAACAAGAACTGATAAAAAAGCTGAAAATAGATCACATTAACTGTTTTGTGAAGGACGTTTTTGATGATACAAGATCAATCGGTGGTAATAAACTAAGAACGTATCGCATTTTCAAACGCAGATATGAGGTGGAACCGTATATTACCAATACCAAATCTGCTGATGCGAGAACTCTCTTCACAAGGTTACGCCTAAGTAATCACAAGCATGAGATTGAGAAGGGAAGACACAAACAGCCCCCGTCAGATATAGAGGATAGAATATGTCCTGTCTGTAGAACAAACTCGGTTGAGACCGAATCACACTTTGTTATGAATTTTCCGGCATACGGAAACATTAGCATTAGTTGTTTCGCAGCAATAGGCGAGTATATAACCGATTTCCACAGAATCAGAAGACAATAAATTTAATTATATAATGGAAAATAGGCACATTGATACCATAAATATCATATGCGACATGATCCGGTCCTTCTTTGAAAAACGTCAGATTTGATCAAGTGTATAATAATTATAAGAACAACTTGTGAGTGAGTATACTGAATATAAATTTTGACTTAGTCGGGTTCTATTTAATTCATGCTATTATTGTATATCTATGTTTTATATTATATGTTATATGCTTGCAACTGCCCATTGAGGTGTTATTGGAATAACATCTTGTATCTTGTATACAACGCTCATTATAGCTAACAAAATTAACGACATTAGGGAGACTCTTGAAATAATCCGACCTTAGGGAGACATCTCGACACAGCTATATATATTTTAATATTCCATCTGTTGGTGGCGATTTGAACACATATGAATAGTTATGCAACGAACGCCGCCCGTACCTTTAATTATTATAACCAATACCATGTAATGATATACATATACCTAACAACATGAAACGACATTCGGGAGACTCTTGAAATAACATTGGTATTAATAAAAAAAACATCTTTTATTGCTCATATTAAAGATACGGGCGGTGTTAGCGGTGGGTATGCTGTTAAAATATTCATCTCCTTCAAAAACAGCCATAAACAGAAATTGTAAAATATAGGCAGAATGTGTTGTTATATCATACAGAAATATGGCATAAACAGAGTGTTATTGTCAATTGTTTTCACTTTGTTGTGCAAACAAAAGGAAAAAACCGTTACGTTTCCTGGCTTTTGTATAGATCCGGATATGGTAAACATAAAGAGCGTTCTTTGTTACTGTTTTTCTTATATGGAAATAATGAAGAGCGTTCATGTAATGTTTGTGTGATTAACCAATATGATTGCGTTGTGTTATGTAAACAGAAGCAAAACTTCTATAACACGAGCAGGCTGTTGTTTACACAACCATTGTACACCTTGAAAACAATATACTATTTACGCGCTGATTATGTTTGCATATAAACAAAACTATATATATTTTAATATACCTTCTAATGGTGGCGATTTGAACACATGAATATTTCTGCAACGAACGCCGCCCGTGTCTTTAATTATTATAACCAATGCCGTGTACTGATATACATATAGATAACGACATTACGACCTTGGGAGACTCTTGAAATAATCCGACCTTAGGGAGACATCTCGATATATCATTTTCTATGCAACGCGTAGCTTCTGGGTAAGGTGAGATCATTTGTTATTAATCGAAAAAAAAGGATCTTTTTTATTGCTATATTAAAGATACGGGCGGTGTTGGCAATCATCGCACACCTTGAGGACAGTCTACTATTACACAATACACCATTTACGCCTCATTATGTTTGTATATGAACAATACTGTACATACTTTAATGTTCCATCTGTTGGTGGCGAGACATCTCGATGTATCATTTTCTATGAAACCCAGAGCTTCTGGGCATGGTGAGAGCATTTGGTATTAATCGGAAAAAAATATTTGTTAAGGTCACGTCGCACGGGAAAATTAATCCGCCCATCCGACGACTTTCAGGAAACCGAGTTCTGAACAATATGCATGAACGTCACGTTATTTCTGAACACCTGATCGAAATAGGCGAGCACCTTGTCTACAAGAACAACGTCTCAAATAATGTTTATCCTGAATCGTATCAGCCCAGATGTGTACTGTCCGTTGTCATTCTTGGATGCATGTAGGTCTGACTTGCTAAGTGAAATTATTTCTGTGAATAGCAGGTTGTTCGCCAATAATCTTTCGAAAACTACATCTTTCACGGATTACACTAGAAATGTTTGCAGGATATAGTGCATGTGAGTGAGACCCAAGTTATATTGCTTGACGACGGTACATCCTTGCAACAGCCAATCATCTTCCATTCGTATTTGTAAAACTAAAGAAGTAGATAGTAGTTGGCTTGAGGAGGGTAGCAATGGTATACATATTACGTACTATTACATATATGTTTGTTTATTAGGCACTTTATAATGCATTCCATTGAAATGTTGACATTCGTATTTGTATGTGTCTGCTATCGCCTGTATTATCTTACAATATATCAATGAGCTACTTACGTCCCCGTTGTTTAAGACTGTTTCTGCCATACGATGAAACATGTTCTAATATGGAACAATATATCAATGAGATAGTTATGCGCAAACCCACCACGGGTACACACGTAGTTATAATCCCATTGCACATGTATATCATTCACATACTGCTGCGAGTTTTACAAAGGCATCGCGTTCACATATAACGAATTGTGCCAGACCATTTATTTAGCGTGCGAAAAGCGCCATCTAACGGTTTGTGTTCGGGGGTACCATTATTTAGCCTCAGTGTGCACCACATTCATTCAATGCAAGTGGGGACCATCTTAACTACAATCGTACATGTATAGAGTTTGTATATACGACAACCAAGCGCCACCTAGATATTTCGTTTACTGTGGGTAGCCATTTTACAGTAGCATTGTGTTCCAGGCATACAATGTCAAACGTTGTTGTGTGCGACATTTCGATTTCTTTCAGATCTGGGGTCTACTAGCAATTATTTGCGTAGGTATGGTCGAACCAACGTGAGTACCATTGTGCAATGGTATCGCGATGCTATATGTTATTCTAACACATGTTTTAATTGCATGGGTGTGGGGGCACAGTAAGACTTCGATATTGGCATATTATTGGGCACTGAAATATGTTTGCATATTGAACCAAGATAATTAATATGCATCTCACTGTCCAATGAGGATGCATAATTCCCAGACAAAGGAATAGCAGTGAGAGTCCTTTGACCAGAAATAGCATAGAGTTCCTTTCCAACTGCGGCACGCTGTGGACGCGATGTGACTGTTTGATGTGATGTTTTCTTTGTTGTGCGTATAAAAGTCTTGACATTTCAATTTCGGGGAGGGGTCAGTTATTCCCAGACTACAGTGCTCGGGGGCCATAGTGTTACCTGTCAAGATGGCGCCGAGATCAAGACACGACATTTGAGTTTCAAGAAGTTATTAGCATTTGCTAATAGTTGACTGGTTCAAACGCCCACTCTTAAATTGGTCTTAGTTACAGTTATTATGGTATACATAACAAGGAAATTATTATGGTCCTAACAGACAGTCGTGCATTAAGTTAAAGTTAAGTTGGAACTAAAATCTTTATTTTGCGCAAATAAATAAATTAGTGTGTGGACAGCGTTAGTATCAAGGAATGGCTTATGTGGCTAGACATAAGATGGAGCCGTCCAACAAATAGTAGAAATGTTGTTTTCCGTGGAAATTAAAGTCATATAGGAACTGTTCATCACCAGGTTCAGTTTATTCTTGTATAGTGATTATATATGGCATTGTATTTGATCTTGATCTTGATTTGGTCCATGTTTTAGTGTGTTTGGTGTTTTAGTATTTATGCTTGTTCGTGCATTGTTTGGTCTGTGTCTTATTTTTCATAAAGTATAATGTTTGAAACGGGGATTATACTATTACATAATGGATTACATTATGGTACGTTTGATTTGTTGTTTGCTTCACATATATGTTGATATTTGTGAGCGAATGGTGTCAGATTTCCAGTCGTTATTTTATATTTAGTGTGGGTTCACGGGTATTGCTTTTGCATCCATAAATCATTAACAACGAGGTGTTATTTCTCGTTCGGATTTGTACGTAGGTTGATCATTTTCGGATTTATTCTTCGGTATATGTGTGATCATTTCTGATTACTTGAGGTGAATTGTCTGAGCATAATGATTGTTCTAGAAGTATTTTGGTATAATTGCAAAAAGTCCGTATAAATTGTGAATAAATAGTCGAGTTCAAAGAAGTAAAGTGTTCAAGTTTCATGTATATGCATTGCTAAAATGGTTACGATGACTCCATTTAAAAACAACTATTTGTTTGGAAATCTAGTATGTTCATGACATGGCTACATATTTTAATAGGCTCCATACAAAAAATAATGTTTACACATTTTAGATTATTGTTGTTTGTTTATCGATGTCAATTCGTATAACAGTAAAGTGCTTTGCTCTGTTTATGACATGGTACGGATAAGATTCGTCAGGTAGAAATACATATCATTGAAAACGAACGAAGCTCAAGAAAATGCTGTTTAATCCATGCAGATTATATTGGACTCGGAGCCATAGCTATTAGAGAAACAACCATGTTGAAGTGACATACCTACATTCTGATATTCCAAGAGGATACACGAAAGTCAATAAAGAAGTTTGAAGATGCTGATCAGATTATGGGTTGAAATTCGTGTTTATCATGACCCTCATGCAGTCTGCGAAAAGTAGGCTGAGTCATGTTTATTAATTATATATTCATGAAATGGCTGAAACGGCTGGGGGGCTGTGAACGATTTGAATTCAACAAAAAGAAGAGAATGATACATTCAAGTTCCGGAAAGTATTTCAGAAGAAATTCTCGCAACATTAGAAAAACAAAGACTTCAACAGCTGTCCCGTGGTGTCCAGTTGTGAATGTGAATATAGCCGTGTACAGGATATACTGAAGAGTCCTGCATGAAGGTTTGATACTTTTATATTTAGATAAGTCTCTGCTGGTAAGCACAGTAGGTAGAGGCACATAGGTGTTGGTGATTCAATTATATAAGTAGGAGCGAGAGTCTGTCTCTTAGAGTTGTTATTCCTGCAGTTGGTACATCATGCGTCCAAATAAGGTATGAGGTACAATGATACCCTTGCCTGTGACTTGTATCATACCATTGATTACTATAGGATGATATTGATTTGATTACCCCTCGACTATACAATGGTTGTTACCAGTCATAACCAATTAAGAATAAGATCTTAATTATGCTAATTATGTTTCGGTCAGATAAAATTTAATGTACAGACAAGAAAAGACGACTGATGCGTGCTAATTATAATTTGAATTTTTGTTTGTGGAATATACCCAACAATCTAGCACCAGACCAGTGGTCCATGTTCCATGTTCCTATATCGCTCAGATAGTCATAATTTAAATTGAGCATATGTTTCGATTCACTTTTCCACTATAGTATTATAGTGATAACGCGGAATGTCATCAGGGAACGGCGTGATATGTAGATGGGCATAATATATGCCTATTTTTAAATGTGATTGGCCTTATTTGTCGAGGCCAGTAGCACCATTTATTTTGAGCATGCACAATATGTGCCAATTTTATAATTCGGCATATTGTATGCCACTTTAATGAGTATACTGAGCACGGAATTTATAGATTCCATCGAATTTAGATCGGGTGACTTGTGCTGCTTATTGTATTAGAGCAGTCGATCGTATCACGCCCTAGTTTTGCACTTTGAGCTAGTGATGTAAGCAGTCCTAATTTGATCCAGCATCACGGGGTCTCAGCTGCCCCATGATAACTGGTTTGCATTCGGGTTTGGACACGGCGTGAATTCGCCAATGTCACGGTTTCAGATTGAGAAAATGGGTCATCCTAGATAAGTGGCATTTTGCACAGACAAAGGTGAGACTAATCTACATTTGATGCTACGGTTATTTTCAATGACTCAGTGCTATCGATCCAATAGTGTATTTGATGTTTTAGCTGAAAACTGTACTTGTTGGCATATGTTCAACACAGCGATCACTCAATGCATTTCCAATGGAAACTTGTCCGTCTAATTACATTTAATACACACCAACCGCGTGTGTGTTTTTCGAATCTACTGCCAGTTTCCGATAACTCCTCACTCTCAAACCACCCATCGTGGTCATATTTCACGCCTAAGTCACAAGAGACGACTTTTGAAATGAGTTGAAAATGCCACGGTGCCCCTCTGATCTTATGTTATCATGTTTGTTCGCAACTGATCAAATACCTCAGTTCCGATCAGATGCCTTGCCATTTAACTGCAGATTTTGCAGCTGTAAACACATTTTTCGCAGGCATTTCGACACATTCCAATTTATAGTTGTGGTACAGTACCAGTAACACCACATATCACTGATTACTCATGATAAATTTCATTTCAATTTATAAGTTTTTGATAAACTTCGGGACTTGTTTCCGCGTTTGTTTTTGTTCTAGCGTCATGGAGTCCTGATTCACGCGCCACCCAAATGATGGAGTCATGTCACTTGGTGTAGTACCAAATATAATAATTCTATATTTGACCTTTCCATGTTTGGCAGGGCTATATCCTTCTCAATAATAAAACAATTTCCTCGGTTTGGCGAGCAGAAAAAGCGTGATCCAAAGCCCCATCTGAATACTCGTTCTTGTGTTGGCAATAGGAGCTCCTGAAATTGCTCTGAAAAATAAAACAATGCAGGGAATTGGTATATGAAGAGGTATGTGTCATTTTAACAAGTTAAAAATATTATAACATTACCCACAAGAACGTGCATATTTATCACCGTTTTATTATTAAAATTTTGGTATACAATTAATTATTGAGTTGAATTAAGGATTAGTGCTCTTTTAAGACATCTGAAACGAATGGGACGTACCTAATAAGGTTCACCGGATTAAATTACCATTATGTACAAATAAGAAACTCATGAATATCCAACAGCTCCATATATGGAATTCATGAATATTCAAAAGCTTCATATATGGAATCATTAATATTCAAAAGTTCCATATATGGAATGCACTTCCAGAACTTTGACCAGCACTTAAACCGCGGAACGGGGTATGATGAATCAAACATGGCCGCGACTCAGTTATCTCGCTAAAAGATACCCGTTTTGTTGTAATCGACTTCAAATATTTCTTTTATTAATTTTGGTCAAGATCCCCATCCCCTCCGCGCCAGTGACCAAGATAGGGACAGCTTTACTAGTTTTAAACCGCACCGTTATCTTCCTGGTAAATGTTACCGCTATATTAGTCATATAGATGACGCCATCAATTTATATATTAGACATGCAGACAGACAAACATTCGGACATACACAGAGACAAGATAAAACCACCTGTGTCATATAATATATCGCTTCAATTACAGCTTAATACAGGCCTATTGTATGTCAATACATTTCAATAAAGTAAAATATAAATAAAATTACATATTTCAATTATGTCAGCCGGGGTCCGTATAAGCCAGTGTCTGTATAAGCCGAGGTCCGTATACGGGTCTATTCTCATTGCACACGCGCGTGCGATTAATCGCAGCGTTTTTTAAGGTCGAGCGGCTCTATATGTGTGTTCGATGGCATTCCTTCCTCCCACGGATAAGAGTCCCCCCCAATAGGGGTGGGGGTCTGACGAACATATTCATACACAGGTCTGGGGTAGGTTGGAGGATGATAAAGTACTTTCGGTTGGGGGTGACCACATACAGGCCTATATATGCTGACACATTAACTTTAATTTTCCTCAGTTAGATTTACTCAGGTATAAGTTGAGTATAACGAGCCATGCCATCAAAATGACATAAGTTTTGAGGACACAATTATATCTAGCTAATTATAATTAGAAATAGAGGGTTCAATTCCATGCAGTTGGGCATAAATATGCATATTTTATTCCAGCTTGAAACGTATATAACACTATATAGTACGATCACAACCCAGATTACAGGAGTTTTATGTATATAATTGTTATTATCACTCAAGATTATCAAAAGTGTACGATTCAAGTGGTTGAATTAGATCTTTCAACATTTACCTTATAGCATCGAGTGCTCATATGTATAGCCGCTGGCAACAGCGACAACGCGGTACTATAATTGACGAACCACCATTCAAATAGAATAAGTGATGGGACTCAGAATTCGACCTTAAGAGTCACACACGCATCGTTTCAGGTCGAATTATTTCGCCAGGACGCTGTTCGCATGCATGAGCGATTGATTTAAATTTGATCGCCATTGGGGGCTTATTATCAGTGATCTATATAATTTTATTAAAAATCTCGGGTACAGTGTTGCGCGAGACTGACAGGTAATATAATTCGACTGAATTCTACAAAAAATCACCACTGATGCTAGCTATACGTTGATAACTTCTTTCCAAGCCATTTCCTTTCCGTACTTCATTTATTATTTTATCGCCCATCAGTTATGAGAATGACTGTACCCGGATAGTATATGTGACCGAGTGAACCATGCCATTCTCTGTAACGGCTATCTCGATGACGAGGTTGATTGCATAAGATGATTGGTCACGAAAGGACGTGGTTGTTTGGGGAAGGTAATTCATCACGAATCGCTCTGTGTTATGTTAACACGCACCTTAAAAAACGCTGCGATTAATCGCACGCGCGTGTGCAACGAGCATAGACCCTAATCCAGGGTCCGTGTGCATGCGCCATGGTCCGAATGAGCCGCATACCGATGCATGCACGCCCGGATCGGACGCATCTGATCTAGTATGACTGCATTTTCTCTGATAACATAACTATGTGTATAAACTATTGCAGGGTGAATTTAAAACAAAAATCGACATTAAATGGCTTGTGAACATAATATATTTTTCGATGAACATGTATATGACTTCATTTTCCAAACAAAACAGTGATAATACAACAGTGTTATGTAATCTTAATGACAAGAAGTTAAACAATTCATCAAGCATATTTTTTACACGGATACATCAAATTGATGGGTAATACAATATTTTTCTATACCTTTGTACGAGGCGCATTTGTAACAAATATTATTTTTGTGTATTTTGAACCAGTTTGTGGATGTTAAAAATTATAAAAATGATAGCCCCCAAGAAGTTGTATACCTTTCTATGGGATTGAGTATATTAATTGAGGATGGTGTAAATTTTGTTCTGGAAACCAGTTATTTAAAGGCCCACTTGTCAAACCCCCTGATCACATATATAAAATATATGCCATATTATATACCATTTGAAAGAGGATTGCTAACACATTGTATTATCAACTTATCCGGTGTGATAAACTGTGAACATGTTGTTTTTGTTGAGTTAATGACGTGTTTCTTTTCATCTGGATTGTAGTTCAAATTGTATTATTTTCAATGGAGGGGGAATAACTCTAAATCTTAATGATAGAGTTATTCCTCTTCCGTTGAAAATACATTTTTAGTTTGAACTCTGATGCATTCTGGGGGCTACAACTTGGGTAATCTTTCTATGATTTCAGCTGTTTTCTATTTCTCTGATGGGCATCTTCTGAGATACAGACGTTTCAAATGGTGATGGATTATAGTATGTTAATCATATTTTGGCATAGATTGTTATTAAACCCGTATATCAAGGTACTATAAAAAATAATCAGTGACCCGAAAATTAAGTGGGCCTTTAATAATAAACTGACAAGAAATGAAATGAAAAACTGTGTGAACTGAGAAAGACAATTAAAGACAAACCAGTGTGATAAACCAGAAAAAAACCTTTAAAAATTGGTAATGGATGACTCGGACAGGTAATTACCGTGACTAAGCGTCGGATGACTCATTTCTTAAATAAATTATGATTATGATGATGATGATGATGATAACTTTTTTAGGTGTAAGTTACTTTGTGCGGATTTCACAGGAACGATTACGTCATTAAATCGTTATTCGAGACCATGTATCGTTGTTCAAGTTCGATAACTTGGAAAACCACATGTTTTCAACTGCACCAGAGGGCGCTGCACCTGATGCTACCAGAGCGCAGTCTTTCTTCTTTGTGAAACACTGAATTCCCGGTTTCGATAAAACGGAAAGTATCTTGGTCATACTTATATATGTCACTTTCCCAACTTTGGACGGAAGAATTCCGTACAAATATACGTCATCTATCCAAAAGAAAGGAGAAATCCTGGAAGCCGTATACAACGGCTTCACTAAATCCGTAGTCATGAGAACGAAGTATCCATTGCAATAATCAAACGGGAAATGACTCATGCTCCTAAACGGGGGTTCTAGTCCACCCGCCATTTACTTTTGCTACTATTACGTAGAATAGGACTGGTTCCCTTTCGTCGGAGGTGGCAACCAATAGTTTTGTTGTGTTTACTGAATTTTGGAAGGTACACGTCAACAACTTTGAATATGTCGACGAACATATCATCATCGACTTTCAGTATCATCCGGGTATTGGGACAGAATTCCGAAATCCATTTATACGTCAGGACTCCTTTATTGGTGAGATTCCTGTATGAATCGTGGAACATTCCCTGAACAATATCCTTATACACAATGCTCTCATTCTCAACTATTTAGTCGAATTAGTCTCTCCAACGAAGAACACCACTCGAATAGTAACATTTTAAAATAATTTTGTATTCGCCCAGGTCTCTCGTATCAACCTTCGTCGCCCTGTGTGGTCCATCGCGGTATGAACAATCACTAAAACATCCAACATCTTCACTTGAGCACATAGCTCAGGATTGTTTATCAGACAAGGCGTTTCTATGGTAACCGGATAGTCTGTTTTCTTTGGCGCGAACTTATATGACTTGTTAATATGTTCACTGTGATTTGTGAACTCATATGCTGACTTCAGATTTTCTGAATACTGGTTTCGATCTAGCTGGTCTGTCAGTCTCTCGAATGTTGCATCACATGCCGTTTCTTTGACCATTTCTGCAAGATCTCTAGCCCCGGGCCGTTGATCTGCAAGACAACTTCCGCATTTCCATCTTCAAGCGTCCGTATCTTATGGAGTTTTTATAGACAACCCATTGGAATTGCAGTATTTACCACCAGGACTCCTAATGCTGCTGTTTATGCTTTGCTTGGCTGTCTACCGATTGAGGCTGTTATCCACAAGAAGATGTTGTCCCTTTTCTCTAGCATTATTCATAACAAGGGTTCTACTAGCTGGTTTGTGACTAAGAAAGGTTTTGTGTGGGATTAAAAGTTGCACATTTTGTGCTTTGTAAGCAATTCATGAGATTCAGGGTTCTCTACAATTTTATTTATACTATTTTTATTTTTGACTGGCTAAAACTGCTCTGACGGCAGACTGTCTGTTCATCATTAGCGGAATGTAAGCTTCCGGTGAGCAAGGCAGGGTACCTTGTTTGTGGGCCCAGGACACTGTGGCACCACCCATTGCTCATTCTGAATATGGGCACCATAAATCCAATGTGGTTTGATGGAAGTGTTGTTCATAAAACATGTGTTTCTCAATAGTTAAATATAAATGTCTTGAATATGAGTTCATATTGAATTATCGGAGAGGACATATTTTTTAACAGATTACAGAGTAGCTGTACTTACTTGCAATATTAAAGGAATAATCCATGTGTTATTTATGTTAATTTTCTCACAACAAGACTGGAGGCCGATATCACGCTGGGTGTCATGTGGCACGACGGTCCAATCTGAAGATGCCACGAACAAGATCGTCAAAACGAACAGTGTCAGAATACAGCAGGTAAACTTGAGCACTAACCGTAACGAGCGACATTTAACTGAGTTCATATTTATTTTGTAGTTATCTCCTCATTCTCTTGAGGCTTGCCAAAGACTGCGAAGAAGCCTGGAATTATATAAAATTTGTCATTATTAATATATAGCATATTTTTCTCGGCTAAATGTATTTCTAATGCACGTCAGGTAATATATATCTCATCCTCTCTCAATAAACGCGGAAACATACAAATGTTTTAGGTGTGACATTTCCGACATTTGGAATGTGTGTGATAATTTCAACAATGGCATTTTGAGATTTACAAAATATTGCGCTGGTTCCCAGCGCTAATTCATCAAAGCTTGCGTCAATATGGCAATCCGAAATACATAAATATACATGTAGCAAAGCTGTGTGAAAACAAATATACATTAGTAGAAAAATGGAAATGGATGATATAACAACACAAGGGCCGTGTTTGTGTCGATATATTAAACGTGTACCTATTTATTCTGGGTGCTATGTTTATATAAATAGACTACTACGTGAACCTTAAAACAGGATTTATGTGAGTAAACTGGTAAGATGCGGATATAGGTACTCGATATATTCTGGTGTATGGGGGAGGGTGTGTTCTTATACGTGTATGCCGTGTTGTTCGTGTACATATTTTATCGTTTCGAATTTCATTTTTGAAATGAGCACATGACAGAAGTAGGTACTTCATATACTGGCTAGAGTGTAAAATTTCTATATATTTTAGCCTAAATATATATTAAACTTGTACATTAATAGTTCAAACTTTGGAACGAGTAGGATTTTTGAACATCAGGAGAATGCAGATCGAAAATAAATTGTATGCCCCAACAAATACCCACTGTAGAACCAAAACAATGTTTTTGGTTCTGGTTGACAATAGTTGGTTTATTAGTTCTGCCACAAATTACAGATCCTGACATTACTTATTTTTGTGCAAAGCATCTGGCCCAACTTGATTCAATTGCTTATATGTTCTTTGGTTGCAGACGAAATGCTGTAATGTAGAACCATTGTATTATGGGTTAGGTTCCACTTCATTAAAACGAAGAACCAAACTTACTCTATTGAGACATTTTGTAGAACCAAATAAGGACTATTTGGTTATGATTATTTTTTGTTGTGTATAGCCATGTCTCTGCAATCACATTACGACTCAGTCATCGATCATATCATCTAAAATATAAACATACAAATCAGAAACAATTGACTCAATGCTCATTTAGCAACAGCCGGCAAGTGCAATACTCCATTACATAGACGCGAACACATGTAAAAAGCACTTCAAAAATGATTAGATGCTGGTATTATAAAGAAAACTACAAACGCAAGGTGGTCATTTCCTGCCATATTGATTCGTAAAGGAATAGTAGATTCTAATGGAAATCAAAATTATAGACTATGTATAGACCTGAGAAAGCTAAATAAAATCACCGTCCCATTACCATGGTACCTCCCCTCTTTTACCGAAGTTTCCAGCCGCCTCCAAAAATCCAAAGTTTTTTCCACAATCGACATTAGCCAAGCTTATCATGTTATCGGTGTTCTCAAAGAACATCAAGAAAAGTTAACTATGAACACAGATTTCGGATTGTTTTCTTTCACAAGGGCCCCATTTGGCTATTGCAACTCAAGCGCGACGTTTTTGACATTAATCCATAAAGCATTGGAAGGGTTAAGTTTTGTTGACAGCTTCGTCGACGATTTAATTTGTCACAGCGAAACGGAGGCCCTCCATAAACAGCACCTCAAAATAGTATTCGAACGACTCAGAGAGTATGGATTAGTAGCACGATTAACAAAGTCCCAATTTTATATGAAAGAAGTAAAAGTTTTAGGGCATATCATATCACAAAATGGAACCCGCCCAGATCCCGCCAAAGTTAAAGCCATACAAGATGTGACGGCCCCAACATCAGTGAAAGAAGTCCGTAGAGTATTAGGGATTTTCAATTTTTATCGGAACTATTGTAAAGATTTCTCCGACACTGCTGCATCATTAATTAAATTAACTGCTCGTTACGCAAAATTTGCATGGTCTGAAGAATGTCAAAATGCTTTTGATACACTAAAACAAAACTCTGGCCTACCCCGATAGGAACAGGAAAATTATCTTATATTGCGATGCATCAATGCATTCAGTGGGGGGTCATTAGTCCAGCCATACCCAGAAAACAAACTAGAAACTGATAACAAAACCCCGGAATTTCCGATTTGCTTTGTCAGCAAAAAGTTGAATCACTCTCAACGAAATCACAGCACTACAGAGCGCGAAGCACTCGCCATATATGTATGTCTAAAGAAACTCAATTTCTATCTAGAGGGATCGGACGTAGAAATACGAACAGATCATTTACCCCTAGTTTCTATGTTTCAAAATACTCAGAAATAAAAATGGTTTATTGAAATGTCCGCATACAATCCAACAATTACTTATATACAAGGGTCTGAAAATATAGCCGCTGACTTTTGTTCTCGAGTGGACCCGACAAACCAACACAGTATATCAGAATGTTCAGTGGAGAGCGAAGAGAAAACACCATATGACATAGCGATCAATGACGGATCACTAAACATATTAGATTCACCGAAAATTAAAAATTACGTCAAGACAATAGGTAAACAAAAAGTGCATACGTTGTCCGTCACTATATTAATTTCCGAAAATGAACAACTAAATGTACCCACCAATATCGAAGAAATGCAGAAAGAGGACCATATTATTTCAGACATAATTCGCAAATTAAAATCCGATAAACCACCCGAAAAGATAACAAAGCAATATATATTGAAAGACGGAATTCTATACTATATGTCTGTCTTTAATGAGCAATCAACGGAACGCATTTATGTCCCAGAAAAGCTGACTAAGCAGATAATTTCTGAATATCATATCGTCGGTCATTATGGCTCCCAACGAATGTACCATACCATACGTTTGCGATATTATTGGCCACGAATGTTCCCAATGATAGTCAGTTTCGCTAACAATTGCCACATTTGTAAACAAAGAAATCAAAACACTGCCGGTATTCCGAATCAAATGACGAATATACCGAGCCGACCAGGGGAAATGATCGCTATAGATTTAATGGGAAAATTTAACCCACCCACAGCTAGCGGGAATTCCTACATTCTAACGGTCATAGATTTATTCAGTTTACACAAAATGGCATATCCGCTTCCCACAAAACATGCCGAAGTGGTCGTTGAAAGACTTATGACTCAGTATTTCACCATATTTGGTTATCCATCTTGTCTGGTCTCAGATAATGGGAGTGACGTATGCAGTGAGGTCTTCAAAATAATATCTAACTACTATAGCATCGCAAGACCTCGTTCTATGCCCCTTTCAGAAACGGGTCAAGTGAGAGATCTCAACGGGATATTAGCCAAATTAACTGAAGGAAATCCATGAATTTTCATGTCTCAGCAACGACTCAATTTTCTCCATATTTTTTAACTTTCTGCAGACACCCGCAAATCAATATTGACAAGATACTGACACCGCGACAAAAATACACGGGTGAATGCCTCATCCAACAGTTACTAGAGAAGCAGCACTTCGCATTTCAATTAGTTAAACAAAATATGAAACAAGTCAAGACGAAACGAAATGAAAACAGTAAAGGTAAAATACCGGAATTTCCAATAGGTTCCCAGGTCTATGTTAAGAACCACAAACAAACCCATAAACTAGGTATGAAATATGATCCATTTTGGGTGATAATTAAACAAACAGGACCAGTTTCGTATGTAATTCGTAATCAAATCACAGGCAGTTTATCTAAAAGTCATGCTAAACATTTAAAATTGGCAACAACGAAATGGCATACACCACAATTACAGGAGAACCAGAAAGTTCGGAAAAGCAGATTTGTATTCCCACATAAGTCATCAACACAAAGCTCAGATGCTGACATATCGAGTAATAGTAACAATTCGGACACCGAAAATGAGAACCACGAGACAGCCCCTTTAACACAGTTAATACGACAAAACCGCGTCATCCGGGACGGATCGGATTCAAATGAACCAGTTCCCCTCCCAGAGATGGCACATAAATTAATAGCATAAAAACGCGATCATGAAAAACAATCATTTTCGTCAACTGACCCATACAACCCTTATGATATGCTAACTCAAAACGATGAAGCGTACAATGCCAATTCATCAACAGAGCCATACAATCCGTATGACATGTCAACCCAACAATTAGTACAGCAAAACCATCGTAAAAGCAAGTCCAGTCGCGATACATATAACATGTCAACCGAAAATTATGATCCGTTCGATATAACCACTCAAACCGACAAAAATAGGGACATGACAATCTGCGGGATGGGATGGGATATGGGACAAAACGACAATCTGCGGGACAGAATTTCAAATTGCGTGGGACGGCCGATATCTCGAGGAATACAAGGCGTAGGGGGATCATTTTGGTGTCTAACAAAAGGCCCACATTCGCCCTATCCACACATATTAACCCCGCCACTGAACGGACACCAGAAGTTGCATTATTTGATCGATAACTGACCTAACATGGGGTGGAATTTGGGATAGAATGACAATCTGCGGGACAGGATTTTCAAATTGCGTGGGACGGCCGATATCTCGAGGAATACAGCGCGTAGAGGGCTCCTTTTGGTGTCTCACAAAAGGTCCACATTCGCCCTATCCACACATATTAACCCCGCCACTGACCGGACACCGGAAGTTACATCATTCGGTCGACAACTGACCTAACATAAAATGCCACAAACACGAAAAACTGCGTTCGACATTAATGTTTAGAATTTAGATTTCTCGATGAATACGCTAGCAAACAACAAGTTTTGGGTATCAAATAACGCAGTGGAATACTGTACATTCGTTTTTAGCTACAATATGGCTGTTTTAGTGTGAATATCGTAATGGCGAACACGCAAACACGCGCCGATAAAACAGCTAAAAATAGACTCGATGTTTACAATTACAGGATCGATTTCAGCTGGTATATTCAATAGAATGGGGCGTATAGTATATCAAAATGTTTCATATTTTTTTTAAATGGGTCCCACCAGGCGGTGAAATTGTTGCAGAAATTCGCTCCAAGATATTCGCACTTATTTTTATTTCAGTTGTGACTAAAAGCCCAGATGCCGGAGCCCGGCGAATAAAAGCCAAGTTACAAAATAGATCAACTGGTTTGAACGAATGAATATGTCAATGGTAAGACTATTCAAAAGAATATTCAAGTCAAATAGTTTTATAGACTTAAAAACTTATGTGTCAGCCATTCATATGCGGTGGAGGTTCTCATATTATCTGCCAGTCATACGCGGGGGAGGTTCTCATATGAATATATTATCTGCCGGTCATACGCGGTGGAGGTTCATATTATCCGCCGGTCATACGCGAGGGAAGTTCTCATATTATCCTCCGGTTATACGCAGGGGAGGTTCTGATATGAACATATTATCCGCCGATCATACGCAGTGGAGATTCATATTATCCACCGGTCATAAGTGAGGGAGGTTCTCATATTATCCTCCGGTCATACGTTGGGGAGTTTCTCATATGAACATATTATCCGCCGGTCATACGCGAGGGAGGTTCTCATATTATCCACCGGTCATATGCGAGGGAGGTTCTCATATTATCGTCCGATCATACGTAGGGGAGGTTCTCATATGAACATATTATCCGCCGGTAATACGCGGTGGAGGTTCATATTATCCGCCGGTCATATGCGAGGGAGGTTCTCATATTATCCTCCGGTCATACGTGGGGGAGGTTCTGATATGAACATATTATCCGCCGGTCATACGCGGTGGAGGTTCATATTATCCACCGGTCATATGTAGGGGAGGTTCTCATATGAACATATTATCTGCCGGTCAAAACGAATGCACAGTATTCCACTGCGTTATTTGATACCTAAAACGTGTTGTTTGCTAGCGTATTCATCGAGAAATCTAAATTCTAAACATTAATGTCGAACGCAGTTTTTCGTGTTTGTGGCATTTTATGTTAGGTCAGTTGTCGACCGAATAATGTAACTTCCGGTGTCCGGTCAGTGGCGTGGTTAATATGTGTGGATAGTGCGAATGTAGACCTTTCGTTAGACACCAAAAGGAGCCCTCTACGCGCTGTATTCCTCGAGATATCGGCCGTCCCACGCAATTTGAAAATCCTGTCCCGCAGATTGTCATTCTATCCCAAATTCCACCCCATGTTAGGTCAGTTGTCGATCAAATAATGCAACTTCTGGTGTCCGTTCAGTGGCGGGGTTAATATGTGTGGATAGGGCGAATGTAGGCCTTTCGTTAGACACCAAAATGAGCCCCCTACGCCTTGTATTCATCGAGATTTCGGCCGTCCCACGCAATTTGAAATTCCGTCCCGCAGATTGTCGTTTTGTCCCATATCCCATCCCATCCCGCAGATTGTCATGTCCCCAAAAATAGCACAGACGGACAGAGCATGTCAATATAGGAAAATCAAATATTTAAACAACTACCATAATTAGATAACATACATAATCATAAAAGCAACTAACCTCATAAACTCAACTCTATATCCAAAAGCAGGAAACGAAAACAGTTCACACATGTATAAACTTTAACTGAATAAAACTCAACAACTTAACTCCAGGAAACAAACTGAAAAAGTAAAAATTAACAATTTCTAACAAAGACGACCAGATCTATACCGCGCGAAATGCAACGAATATTATTGGACAACTCGACCTATCATAAATAAATAGCACCCTGTCGTAAAAAGACACAATACAAAGAGAGAATTGTCAACGCGCAAAACCAGGACTGCCATACCATGTGCAGTGCATGTAACACGATATGGCAATCACACACGCACCAAGTGGGTGACATATTTCTTTTCACCAACCCGCCCAGATGCACAAAATCGAGGCTTAATTAATCAAAGAAACCGATCTGAACTATACAAAGTGGGTTGGCCAATAATACAGAAGTTTAACGCCATGTACCCGTATATATCACGCACATGGCCCCCTCACAGCAAGGCAATATTTCATCTCCAGGAAGTTATCACCTGGCGGCCAACACGCTTTATTATCGCCTCAATCAACAATGCGGGAGACGCGAATAACTTCGGTCTCTTCAAATTTCAGGCGAATCGCATGCATTCATTTAAATGCTAAATCAAATCAAGAAACATGAAGCATTTCCATTCATACAAGTTTAAATGCCAAGTTCATAATTTGTCAGACCGTTTTGCATCATTAGCACTCAGATAATAGCATGTGTCACGACGGACACATATACTAATTAAATTATTCACGCCCCATCTTCGGAATAATTATCACAGACACCGAATAAGCAATTACGTCATAATGAATCGTGTTAATCACCCCAACGGTAATCATACACTTAATCACACGTAGTTACCACCCTGTGTTCAATCCAATGCAATAGCGACGATTCATGCGCAAAATCATCGCTAATCTGGCCGGGTAAAATGCGGATCATAATATGGATCCTGTACAGAAGTGCAATCAAATGTCTGATCAACTTTGATTCCACATAGATCAAATGAACTAGTATAGAGGCCAGGAAACGCATCTCAACACATACGCATAACTACTCTTCATATAAATATATCATCATTCATTATACCCCCAAAGATAGCTTACCGGTTCAAGTTATCCAAATAATCACAATTATATACCGCTTGTAAAATATCTTAATCTCAAGTGTCAAAATCGCCCCACGCTACATCGACAAATACAATTGTCACATGGCGGGGTATGACAATAACATAGGCTGAAATGATGGCCTACATTAAGGGACAAGCGCATATATCTCAGTATATAACTTTAATTGTGATGTAGCAATGCCAAGCATCAATGATGACCGAATCAATCGATATTTTAACCGTACGCGCGCGATGCATAACTTCAAACCCAAGTACCCAGTTGATATCGTACTCCAGTATAAATCATACGACATTATGTGAAAACAGATTTATTTCTATCTCAACCACAAATAAATATCACATGAATGCAAATGGCAGCCCATGTTTGAAGCAATCGCACAAATCCCAATATTTTTATATACAAAGCACGACTACCAACAGAGCCTACACCCCTCCCTCAATATTTAAACCAATTGAGTCCCATCCGAATCATTTTAATCATGTAACAGTTCTCCCGATGTTTTTTTATTAGCATACAATTTTAATCATTATTATCCAACCCCATTTCCAAGTCATTACAACCGAATGCCTCCAAAAATACAAGCTTTGCAAACGCACATCTTATCGCAATAATGAAACAGTTTGTCCAGAAGCCAGACACCTACAAAATTCTCGACGTCCCGACGTCACAAGGAAAAGACCTTACCAAGACGATGAAACGACTAAAGTCACATCACCACATCGTGACACAGGAGCCGGAAGTGGAAATTAGCGCTCGCCAAATCAATCGAGCACATCCATGAACTTTTGAACGAAGTATCGTTCACCCACTTATTGTTCAACATAATTATGATTGAATTTCATGTATTCTAATGTCATTTATATTCATACCATTTATATTATCACACTCATGTTACCTCATCATGCCAACTCTCTTCATAATGCAAATGGCTTCAACATGTACATAGATATATATATTCAATTTATACAATTTTTTATGACGACAACACGTCGTAACTTATATGCACAGGCAACCCTTGAATCAACTCTACTCATTGTCCAAGCATACCGAAGTACCAAACCCCTAGATTTTAACACTAGTAGTCAAAATCTGAAAATAAGGGGGACCCTATGTAAAGTAATGCACCCTACCCATTCTTATTTAAGGGACGTGATGGTACATACTAAACATATCCATCTTACCTATGGGGGGAGACAGAATCTAATCGAACTATAGTGACCCCAACCAAATTGCCAAGGTCATACTCGGAGAGGCCGCGACCTATGAGTTATGCAATACTAGCCACAAAGGAAAGAAGGTCTTATGTAACAACTGCAGTTCACCCATCGGTCGGGACAGACAAAGGAAGATCCTAATGACTGCTATAAGTCATTAGCGTGTATATAAACCAAACATTAATCTACTCTTTAAATTAGTTCTGGCTCTTAAGACCTACCTGACAACATGGAATCGCTAATTAATAAGCGACGCCTTCGGTCGTTCTATGACATCTATGATTGATTCACAATTATGTATCATTTACCATCACTGGCTGCTCACGATATGATGATAGAGATGAATAAAATTTATACAGAGAACAGTCTTATTCCTTCACACAACGTGACCTTCATAATCCAAGATGGGTGTCATAATAGGGACCAAAATTTAGAGAAAGTAATGTTTTGTCATATTGTTGTTCCACTTTCAGCTCTCAGTCTCGCCTTCATCAATGAGAATTTCCTCCGAATTTTTACAGCCATCACCACTGCAGTCACTGCAGGCTACAACACACTGGAGTCCACTTTTTATACATGAACATGAGTTATTCCCACAAGAATTCCTACTCACTAGCTTGCACTTGCAACGGACATATTTTAGCAATGAATCGGGTGCAGCTTCTAGGTCTGTCATGACTGGAACTAATTGTGTCCCTTGGGGTTTCCACCCCCACTCTGTTGGGTCCATATGTGTGTCCCACAGAGATTTCCATATCATAACCTGCATGTGAACTTTTAGGCTATGGAAATATGCTGCCCGTTCCGTAGGTGGTAATTTCAGCGGATCCAGGGAAATCATTTCCATGAATTTCCTCAAACCATTCAGCGTATCATCCTTTTTGCCAGCATAAATCATCTTGAACAATTTCACACCAACATCGCCAACGAGTTTTTCGTCAGCTGTATGTTGCTTATGACACTCGCCATTTGTTGTATTTCGGGCGACTCTATTTTCTTTAGCATGCTTGTTTTGCCTTGCCTGTATGTCGCTGATGTTGTGCCGCATCCAGTCCAGGCAATAATACAGAGAATGTTGATCGTCCTTCTGCACAATATCTTGGATTTTCCAGATAGCCATACCACCCTTGACTGTATTCCCTGCATTATAATTGTATCTGCCATGCCTTCATTCCAATGGTACACGAGCAGGACTAACAAATCAGTGCCATCGGCCGCCACAATTACCTCTTTCCCATCTGGTGTCTGATATTGTCTGATAAGTGTTTCCAAAACGTTGTCAGTGTCAGACAGAAGACCAGTTTCGTTGTCTACAGCGTTGACAATTTCGCCCGCTGATTCTGTATCCGTTATGTCAGGCAGTACTCTATCGGTTATTAGACGACAGCCGATGTTAACTTGTTACAAAGAGCTGCCTCTACTAGTATGTGGCCACGAATAGATGTTGAGATTGCCATTCCACTTATCATATGTTGTACTGCATTAGGACCATATATTGTTTCCATTGCCTCTTCCAAACCAGACCCTTCATCATGGAACCAATGCTTCCAAGAAAGCACATCATGACGTTGAATCCCCCGAGTCGGCAAACGACATTCATTGACTTTGATGCAATTGTGTCTACTGTCTTTAACCACAGTGGTTGATCAAATGTCAAGCATGGGGTTGAAATGCTTTGTTTGATAGCCTGAATCTGTATGAAAAGCAATGTCGAATAAATACAGGACTCGTCAGACGGATTCAAATCAATGATAGGCAAAAACAACACTTCCGATTTATTGGACGGGCCATTTGGGCACTCTGAGAATATATGTTCCATATAACCCGACCAATTGGGTCTAGGTTTGCTCGCTTACTGAAAAGCCGCCCTGCATGCAAGAGCAAATCTGAATTGATATCTGGGGGCAATGTATGTGTGAACTGTAGCTGGATCAGAGGCTTGTATGTGACTATTGAAAGTCACTTTTCGGGACAACTCATGTATTGGTGAATAGGCACTCATTTGCCTTTCACAATATCATCAACCTTGGATCTTTGTTGTCTTATGACTATCTGTTGTCTGGGCTGCAGTGGGGGAATCATCGCATGGAGTACATACAGCAATTATTTCCATTCCATGAAATGTCCCGTGACCATCTAGTGTTGCAACATTATGGTCCACGTTATATGCAACCCACTGTGTGAATGACCTTGGGAAATATGAAGCAAGAACACTGTCGTCATCTTCGGCCTGGGTTACTGACTGCTTGTACAACTCAACTTCATTGTAATTAATCGAGACGCCTAATCGCGATAGTTCCGTTACAAGCCATTTGGACCCAAACATATGGTCCAGCTCGGCACCAAGGCCGAATAAAATAGGTGATACCACTGATCGTGGTTGTGCTGCTTGAATAATAGACTGACCAATACTGATTTGCTTCAATTATAAAGGAACCAGAACTTTCAACACAGTTAGCAGATTGGGCTGTAATCAAGCGTTTACCTCGCTCAACATCAGAAATGTCACCCATGCTAGGGTAAGGATGTACACTGTACTCCATCTCACTCAATTGAGCTCTGATAATCTTGGCAGCTGCCATTACTATCCTCTCGGCTTCTTCATCAATGTCATTTATTTCTCGGCGTACCACTTATCATTGATTATGAAATTGGCTATATTTCTGAAACAAATAGCGTTGCTTCGACCATCCACCTCAGCAAAAACTATGTATGTCCCATAGTGGAATATACTTCGGACCCACCAGAGAATTCTATCATCTTACTATGAAGTTCATAGAGAGTGTATAATTCGGCTCCAGAATCTGACTCAATCCACTCACAGACCATTTGAAACCATTGCTGCATTTCATAGTCTATTTTCCGACCGGACTGTGGCTTTCGATCCGTTGGTACTGTGATATCGTTTTTCAACATGAAACAAGTGAGACAACTGTCATGGCAAACAGCTTCAGCCGCAACCAGATCAATACAACCATGATGTTTTGTTTGGACAGAAAGATCAACGAATTCCCCCTTTTCGCGCAACAATCTAATAACTTGTCGCGCAGTGTAAGTGTGGTGACACTTCGAACTTGTGTTCGAAGAGGATTTCTTTTATCGAAATGGGCATGTTGTCCACATATCAAGCAGTCATCTTTGTAACTGAAAGGTAACAGGCTAGATCTGAGTTTTTTGTCGATGACATATCAACATTGCCACTAGCACTGCACGACCCTCTCTATGGGAGGCCAAATTCACATTAAATAATTAATTGTGCTTAAGCGCAATTAATTGCGCTTAAGCGTAATTATTTGCGCTTAAGCGCAATCAATTGCGCTTAAGCGCAATCAAATGCGCTTAAGCGCAATTACTTGCGCTTAAGCGCAATTCATGGTTATATGTAACAAAACACCCCTGGTGAATAAATAGGTTTCTCCATAACTTAGCATTAACTCCTATTGACATGTCACTTCTTGGTTTCATTGGTTTGGATGGGTAGGGGGCTAGCCCAACTTCTTTATCAAAATGGCTGACTCGCAATAGTATCACCTTCTGTTTTAGTTGGAGTGATTCGTGATAGCATTATATTATCTTCGGTATATATTAGTTGGGGCTACTTGAAATAGCATTACTTTCTGTATTAGTCGGGGCGACATTGATTTTCTTCAATTTTCGAGTATACAGGCACACCATATGAGGGAAGCAAGCCCTCGGTGACACCACATTCACACTATATGATCATGGAAATACTATAGATTTGTGCAAGAGCTGCTGATTTAATAAGAAAAACTAGAGCATCAGGACTGAGACACCAAAGCTCCAGTAATTAAACACCATTTTTTGGACAGGGAAGCTGATAATATGAAAATAGGGTCCCCCCCCTGATTTAAGTCAATAAGTAAACCATACAGTAATGCTCTAATTAATCGACTCCTTAACCACAGCAGAATTGTGGATAACTTTTCAGGATTTAGTCGGAAATATGGCTTGTTGCCATTCATCGGAAAGCTCTCGGTGGCTTTTCGATGAATGGCGACAAGCCATATTTCCGACTAAATCCTGAAAAGTTACCCATAATTCTGCTGTGGTTAAGAAGTCGATTAAATAGAGCATTACTGTATGAGGTAAGAAAGTCCTCATGCAGTGACACCGCATGCATGTATAGGATATTACCATAGTAAAGGCTAAAATCTGTGCAAAAATACATTAAAAACATCATACAAAACATTACTAGAGTTCCGGGAAGGCGACATCAATTCTTTGGATAGAGGGATGCTGATAATATGTAATTAGGGGATTCTCCTTGTTGATCACATACTCACAGTTTGACTGTTGAGTACAGGTCAAAATTAGCCCAATGCTCATCTTGTGTTGCTATGTGATACACCAGGTCATGCTAATAGTTTATGGGTAGGTTAGATAGTAGTCACAATTACGCTTAAGCGTAATTAATTACGCCTAATCGTAAATGCCCTATTTGCACTTAAATACAATATGTGGTATTTGCGCTTAAGCGCAATTGATTGCGCTTAAGCGCAATTATTTGCGCTTAAGCGCAATTCATTATTAAATGTGAATTTGGCCTCCATTACCTCTCTACTCTTAGCATCTGTAAAATCACGTCTGCATTTTCTATGTATCAACACATTTCTAATAGGACTTGAACTAATGCGACTATTTAAGTAACGCACGAGGTCTAGTCGACCATATTTCTCGCCGAAACTAATGAGGGTTAATATGTCTTTCTCCGAAACAGCAACTGACTGCTCTTCATCAAACCCAATACTACATATGACACATAAGTCAGCCGATAAATGACTAGTGTCCCCTGATGCCAATTCCTCAGACATATATATAACAAGAAAACCATAATCAGAAATGGTAACGCCCTCAAGATCATATTATTAGCCATTAATATAAATTACTAGCCGATGAGCCCGACGTTGTCCGGGCTATTGTTGTCCGGGCTATTCAAAAACCAAATTTCAAGTCGATAGCTCTACCCATTTCCGAGATCTGGTCTGCGCATGCGCGAAGCTGGTGTCGCACGGGCTCGGCGACCTGATAAAATTCGTATCCGGGGCAAGATACATTCACATAGCAAATTTCAAGTCGATAGCTCCGCCCGTTTCCGAGATCTCGTCTGCGCATGCGCGAAGCGGGCGCCGCACGGGCTCGCCAATACGACAACGTCCACCGCCTGGTCAAACTACACACACGTACCAAGTTTCGTCCCGATCGGTCGAGATTCGTAGATTTGTATCAATGACAGACAAACATACAGACAAACAAACAGACAAACAGATGTCTTCAAAATATATATGAGACTAGCAGGTTAGCCCGCCAATGGCGGCGTTGGTCAGAAACATGACATTTTTTGTGCTTTTCTAATCAAGAGAAATTATGGTACACGTCCCTAAAAGATTTAAGGTACATCGGGCGGAAAGAACTGACCCGATGAAAAATTGTTGAGCCCGACGTTGTCCGGGCTATTCAAAAACCAAATTTCATGTCGGTAGCTCCACCGTTTCCGAGATCTGGTCTGCGCATGCGCGAAACTGGCGTCCCACGGGCTCGGCGACCCGATAAAATTCGTATCCGGGGCAAGATACAATCACATACCAAATTTCAAGTCGATAGCTCCACCCGTTTCCGAGATCTCGTCTGCGCATGCGCTGCACGGGCGTCGCACGGGCTCGCCAATACGACAACGACGACCACCTGGTCAAACTACACTCACGTACAAAGTTTCGTCCCGATCGGTCGAGGTGTTGGTATCTGATGCAAAAGACGAAATTGTGAGTGTTGGTTTGTAACCGGGATTTCTGAGAAGCATTATGCCTATAACTACCCCCCCCTCTAACCCCTGACCTAAGTATCATACATACTATAACAATGATGTTGTAAGAGTACTATGGCATCCAATAAATCTCCCCGCATAGGAAACCACTCAATGTTCCCGTATATCTCTCTTCAGATGCTAATAACGTTGAATGGTAAACAGACGCTCTTTATAGCGATGCGTCAAAAACAAACGCTCATTAAATAATCACTTGATTAACCCACGCCGTGCATTTGCGGTGATTTTGGTGTGGATAAAGGGTGCTCGGAGCTTCTCCAAAACGCGACAACTACGGTGTTCGTGGGTTTTTACACTTATATACGAAATTTGAGCTCGATGGGTGCAGTCGTTTTCGATTCTATAAAGTACACACACACACATATATATATATATATATATATATATATATATATATATATATATATATATATATATATATATATATACTAGAAGGTGACCCGACTTCGTCCGGGCTATTCAAAAACCAAATTTCAAGTCGATAGCTCCACCGTTTCCGAGATCTGGTCTGCGCATGCGCGAAGCTGGCGTCGCACGGGCTCGGTGACCCGATAAAATTCGTATCCGGGGCAAGATACATTCACATACCAAATTTCAAGTCGATAGCTCCACCCGTTTCCGATATCTCGTCTGTGCATGCGCTGCACGGGCGTCGCACGGGCTCGCCAATACGACAGCGATGACCACCTGGTCAAACTACACTCACGTACCAAGTTCGGTCAAGGTGTTGGTATCTGATGCAAAATAGTCCCCGCAAAGTTAATCCCGTCGTGAACCCCATCCTCGCAAAGAGCGGACAGTCAATTAATCCCGTCAAGAACCCCGCGACGTAAACATGTGTTGCGTTCCAAAAATAGGAAAGCACTTGTTCCCGTATATCTCTCTGCATAATAAATTTCTAGCGATAACGTTTGCGTAAATACGAAATTGTGAGTGTTGGTTTGTAACCGGGATTTCTGAGAAGCATTATGCCTATAACTACCCCCTAAGCCCTGGCCTAAGTGTCATACATACTATAACAATGATGTTGTAAGAGTACGTGCCTTTGCGGTGATTTGGGAGTGGCTAAAGGGTGCTCAGAGCTTCTCCAAAACGCGACAACTACGGTGTTCGTGGGTTTTTACCCTTAGATGGGAAGTTTGAACTCAATCGAGCCAGCCGTTTTCGATTCTATAAAGTACACATATACATATATATATACGGATGTCTCAAAATATATAGTACTAGCAGGTTAGCCCGCCACTGGCGGCATTCGTCCCATGGCTTTGTTTCAGAAACATGACATTTTTGTAATTATTTTGTTTTTATTTATTTTTGTTTTTTATTTTTTAATATGAATTTAATGTTTTTTAAATTTAATATATTTTGTTTCTGAATTGTTTTTCTTATTGTTAATTATTTTTAATTTTAAATTGTTTTAATTAAATTTTAAATTGTTTTAATTATTTTTTTTTTTTCTGGCGGAAAAATTTACCCGTAGAAATCCCCCCTTCCTAGGAACGACAGACAACGCATTTTTTGTTTCGTGAAATCTCTCTACGATAACATTGCATTGAATTGAAATTAAATTTTAAATTGTTTTAATTATTTTTTTTGTTTCTGGCGGAAAAATTTACCCGTAGAAATCCCCCCTTCCTAGGAACGACAGACAACGCATTCTTTGTTTCGTGAAATCTCTCTACGATAACATTGCATTGAATTTAAAACAAACGCTTCCCGTCGGGAAATCTGTCTGCATAATATTTCGAGTCTGCCGTACCCGTCGTAATGTCGTGAAATCTCTCTGCATAATAGATAACATTACATTGAATCTGTTGTTGGCATTCAGGGCTTCGGGTCGTTGTTGTTGGCATCACGGCTCCCCGAAAACTCTCACATTGCCGAAAACGTGTATTTAGTAATATCGTTGTTGTTGATATTTACGGCTTGGGGGCTATTTTTTTGCCAACAATGTCGTTGGCGTTCACGGTTTGGGGCAGCGTGTATAGCTGCGTGAGTTAGCAGGAATCGTGGGGTGTAAGTTTAGAGCTTGTTTATATGAATGTTTCAGTATTTCGAGCGATAACATTGCATTGAATCCGTTGTTGGCATCCAGGGCTTCGGGTCGTTGTTGTTGGCATCACGGCTCCCCGAAAACTCTCACATTGCCGAAAACGTGTATTTAGTAATATCGTTGTTGTTGATATTTACGGCTTGGGGGCTATTTTCTCGCCAACAATGTCGTTGGCGTTCACGGTTTGGGGCAGTGTGTATAGCTGCGTGAGTTAGCAGGAATCGAGGGGTGTAAGTTTAGAGCTTGTTTATATGAATGTTTCGGAAATAGACTAAGATTTTCAGCCGTAACAAAAAATGTAAAATCAGAAAATGTAAATTCTATATTTTACGAGGTATTAGCAAGTCTTGGCTCAACGGGTTTAGCAGTTTGAAGTGAATATGGATATAAAAATATACATATACAGATATAAAAACAAATGTAGAGTTACTCCTCTTGGATCGCGAGCGAATATCAATTAACTCCGAAGTGCCGATTGCGGTGAATTTGATGATTGGGAAGGGAGAGACGGTGCTCTGAGCTTCTCAAAAAGGCGACCACGGTCGTGTCGGTGGGATTTTACACTTACATAGGAAGTTTGAGCTCAATCTGTACACGCGTTTTGGATTCTATGAAGTACCCACACACATATATATATACGAAGTCTCAAAATATATAGTATAGATAGATAGATAATATAAAATATATTGGTTACATTAATGCACCGCCTCAGAATTCCGTTAAAACAACTAATCCTTCAAATTATTACAAAAAACTACGGCTTATTACTGCAGGTTTTTCATTCTCCAAACCAGAAAGCTTCTAAAAAAAAATGCGGATCAAAAATTGTGTTCCCGCCATAAAATCTTCAAGTGTTCATGGTCCAGCCATTGTTCATACCTAAACATCGAACGCAATTAACGCGGTCATAATAGTTACACACTGCAACTATAAGACATCCAGCGAATACACACCCCACGTAAACCCGAAATGTGTTGTCATGCTAGCTATCCCATTGCTATAGCTCAATTTGACACGGCCAGATTAGTCTTCGTACAATATCCTAAAACAATAAAGCTTCTCAAATCATCGGCATAGTCAGTAGAACTTTCACGAACTTGGACATTCCAACTACAGCTTTTATCGACCTCGGGGTCGCAGTACAACTTTAACGCGTCCCAAAATAACCGGAAAAAAACAATTATCTATCTATAAAATCCCCATGGGACCACATATTTCTAAAATTTGTAGAACAGTATACATCGGTGGGGTTAATAATACACCTATTAATATGACACTCAAATAAACTATGATTAAACTCAAATGATAGAAAATGTGATTCTAATAAAACAATGAATTACAACACTCTCACTGAGATAGCCTCACCACTGAGAATTACAATCAAATTGTTTCTAGCGTACGTTGACACCGTTGGGTTTCAACAGGAGACGAAGTTTGACAAAACAATTTAATATAGAAATATTAATATACGTGTATCGATCTGACAATAGTGCTGCGAAGTAGCTAGCGATGTGAGCGAGAGTTTGACTTGCATACAAGTGACACAATGTGTCGATGCTTTGTGGGTGGCGGATGCCTGGCAAATTAAGAAAGAGCATTTGGATACGAATAGTTCAGTACGCAATGCTACATTGTTAGGTGTGGCATTAATATACTATATGACGCATGAAGATCATATTTGACGCTCTTTACTAACTCCATGTGTAATAGCCATTCATTGTGATTGCATGGGAGAATCAAAACAAAATGGCTTAAATGTGACCCCCTTGCACAGTTCTCAGGTTCGTTATTTCCCAGTCGGATTTAGGTGGATTTTGGAATATTCATGAGATATCCACCACATACCTGCCCCAAAACTCGGTTCTGAAAATATTTATATCAAGTTCAGCAGCTGAGTTAACAATTGCTCGCCTTTTATTGGGTCAATGTACATATACTATACGGGTTTTCTCTGTTATATTCATAAAATAACCACTAATTTTCTATAAACATGCTACCAAAATGATTTAAAAGTATTACAAATACCCCATAGTTAATCAATAATAGGTAGTGTTATAGTTTTAAGTATTTATTTTTTTCCATTTTGTACCTGAAATTTAATGTTTTGTGGGGTAGGGTTAATATTTTTCAGATATTTGTACTCTATGTTTAATTAAATTATCCACGTTTTATATTGACGTATTTAGGACATGCTCGTGCACATTTTAAGATCATTTGCGACACATTCGATTAATAAATCTCCAAACAATATACAATTTACTCGGATATAGTTTTGAAAACGCGACACATTTTTTCGAAACTGAATGATATTTTCGTTAAAGAAATTAAAATTTCGAGGAAACTGTGGCCGATATTGACTTATTTACAAAGTTAAATATATACTGGATGTAATATATATCACAGTTACAATAATATATCTATGTTATCTTGGTACCCATTGTTTGCCAATGAATCGCTCACTAGAAAATTAGCACACATATTTGAAAGGGGACCCCTATTTTAAAGTGATGTAGAAAAAATTGCTCAAAGCGGATTTTGGATATATTATTCGGGAGATATTCCCACGTCCAATGACATAAAAATCGCTTCTCTACCAATTTGTTCTAGGTTCGCCATGTTTTTCGCCCTCTCCGACTATACTAAACGCCCGTCAGCTTTGAGTAGAGATTCATGGCATGATCTAGGGGACTGGTAGATCATGCCATGAATCTCTACTCTGGCTGACGACGTATAGATCTAGGGGACTGGGTACAATGTTTGGGAATATTTGTAAACAATAATTAAAAATTTCATCACAGTATATATATAATTTATAAATTGTTGACATGACAGAAAATTATAATGTACGGTACCATGCATCATTGCATGGACTTGTGACGGTCTTACCAATATACCATTGGAGTTTGGAACTTGATCAATAACTTCCTTTTATTAGCAAATTTTGGCCCAGCATTATGACCAAAACATTGCTAATTGGCCTAATTAAGGCAGTGGTTGATCAATTTGATCAAGTTCCTAGGTCCCGTGGTCTTTCAAAAATCATAATGCATATGATCGACCCGGCCCTATGCGGTGTGAAAATGTAAATAAATGAAAAGAAAACAAAAAAGTTGTGTAAGTTTAGCCGTGCATTTCGAAACGAAACGTCGCAAATACGACCAAATTTATACTATGCAAACAGCTTGGGAATGTTTATTTCATTGGGGCATTGTCTTTATTTGGATATTTATTTATTATTCTTTTATTGGCTTTCATACCGTTCGTGAAAAAAAAATGTGTACTGCGAAGCGTGTGTGAAGAAAGTAGCGCCCTTAGTTACTATGCAACGGACTACAAATATCATTGCGCTCAAGTACTTTTGGGTCGTTTTTGCTGCACTGATATAATCTCGACCAAATGTAATAATCCGATATAATTACATTAGCTTTGATAAACTCAACGGCAATTTACTATAGAGAATGAAGTGGGTGTAATTATGTTATGATATCACTAAATATATTTAGTGATATCAACAAATAGTATTTTCAGCCGACTTACTGATATCGCAAAATGAATATGTGATCTCACAAATTTGAATAAGTGATATCACAAAATGAATATATGATATCATAAAATCGAATATATGATACAAAATAGTAAGCATTTAGTAATATCAATAATTCGATTTTGTGATATCATAAATTTATTTTTTTATATCTTTAAATATGTTATGATCACCCCCGTGTACGTGGTATCGCCAAAACCGAGGGTATCGCCAAAACCGAGAATATGGGAAAGTCATTTTCACGTATATGATATGGGGATATGTTTGTTTCTCATCGTAATACAGACATCGAGCGTCGTATGTGTATGTCCACACAAAGCAGGAGTATTTATCCACTAGTTGTCATTTAGTTTTCCCAGATCAGACCATTAATTTTTTTTGGCGAATTTTTTCAATGGTGTTTTTGCTTTTGCTCACTCAAATTTTCTAGAACATCCATTCGCTGGTATAGTTCCTGGACTCCCACGCTTCCAAAACAAATGCCGATATATAGTTGAATCTGTCAATGAAGCATACGATTTGATAGAATTTAAAAAATCCCTGTCGTTCTCAATATCCGCGCGATATGAAGGGACCACTGTCGGTCCAGAAAGATGCGAACGGCACAGATGAAGATGCGCCAAACGCCGAGTTTCTGTGCAGTAAATATGCGTATTACTTAAGGAGTTCTTTTGAGTTTTCGAGTGTTTTTATGTGTATCTGAGACTGATAAATTGGACTGCGAATGTCATCTGAAATATGAATCCATAACATATTCGAAATATTGTGTGCATATATATTATGAATGTGTTTCAATTGAAATTAATTGAACATTCATCTCAGCATTCAGATTTGCGATCTCAAGAACGTGAATGAATGATAACGCGATACCTTGATCTGTTGATCACACGCACGTGAATGCTGCCGTTTCGCATGCATGCAGCTAATCGGTTATTCGTTTAGTATTAACATGCTTGGAGTTTGTATATAGACCACACATGCCAGACGACACGCTACGGCGTATCAACGATTTGTCATAATCATGTTTATTTTACAGACTTTAAATTATGACTCGTTCCCACTCAAGTAGACCGTTACGCGACAATGAAACCGAATCATCTTATTGAATATACATATATATATCGTATTGCTCCAAATTATGCAATTCTGGCTTTTTTGAGAGTCATCAGATAAAATGGTAACGATTCTATGTTAACACACTAAACATCGAACATATATGTACACACACACACACACAACAAAGTTACTGCTATTTATAATAAACACTTCACTGTGGAACATGTGTATACTGCCATGATTGTTATGTGCACACTAGTGTAAATTGCACTATTGTTTATAACTTTTCTAATTTAGCCCTAGGACCACATATTTAGTGGGCATAATAGTTACACAAGACTTCATTATGTTATCGTATAGGTTGCATATACTGTAATTGATATGTATGTTTAACCGAAATGAATCTTATCCCCGTCCTGAGTTTGATTTATGGTTCTAACCAAAAGTGTTATGGTTGTTCAGCGTCAAGTCGCATCTGACTTTCCCTAACGCTTCGTCTATGGGCACAATTCCCAATGGCGCATCTGATTCAGACATGATATTTCATAATACTAAATTCGAGATGCCACAAAATATCCGCGCAACACACAAGGGACCGGACGAATTGACTGATTAAGGAATCCATTATAATTTTGTTGTGATTATAGCTCCACTCGTGCAAACTTTCACGAGGCCCGATGATGAGTATAACGTGTCATTCATCATAAATTTATTTGTCTTCGGGGAGAGTACTTGTTTTGTTGGGGCGGAGTCTTAACCTCTGTCAAACCATTCAACAGAGAAAAATGGACACAATAGCACACGGTGGCGGTCAGACGAGCAATTTCCAATGATAATTCTTATACAAAACATCACAGAAAAAAGGATAAATATTTATACGTGCTCTATCCGATAAAAGCCGACGATAAACATCAGATTTATGTCTCTGTAACTCTCATAAAGGTTTTATTTCTGTATTGATGGGATTCGGACCTTGGTCTTGGTTCAGACTGGGCGCAGTTATATTGGTTGTGACACAGCAGCTCATTTCAAGGCGGAATCCAATCTATATATTAAAAAGCCGACAACAGTTACAAACACTGCCCCGTGGTTCGTTTTATTTAAATTTCGAAATCGAGGGCCACTGCACGTAGACCATGCCATGAATATCTACTCTAAATACGGCAATAGATACGGCCAGTGCAAAACCTGGGCACGTTTTGTTTATGTTCTGATAAATTCTGACAGGGAACTTTATAACATGGAACAAACAAAACAGGGAATATATTTCTTTGTTATTACCTGTTCCTCAATAATCTTCTTCCAGTAGGGGTGGTCAAAACTCGAGAGTGCATTCTTTGTATTACTTTTGTGAGCTGGTATCGTAGTAAACATTGAATAAATGACCCGAGACAAATTCCATGATTGTAATTATATTGTATTAAGGTCTACAGGATTCCCCTAAATTTGGGAATATTCATTGCCGATGAGGGTGGGCTAGGTTCGGAGGCTCGTTTTTGACGATAACTGCGAGCACAGACTAAAGTGATATATCAAAATGTAGGTCCAGGTTTGGAGTATCGGAAACCAGTGGCACTTCCCGCAAGAATGTATTATAAGTGGCAGAAAACTGTCTTGGAATATAGCCTTTGGCATTCGTACGCAAACAACGCGAAACCACATTTCACCCCAAAAAATCACTTAGTGACAGATGACCACGTGTCCCGATTACAATTCCATTTGAAAACATTTAACGTTTTTCACCTGCAATACCCTTACAGCCGAATTCACCAAACCCACAAAACACGTGGAGTCGGAAGCCATTTTATCGATTTATTCGTTATCCGCAGCCAAAGTGCAAAGGTCAACTGCGGCGAGTGCAGATACCGGTATATATGGAAGACCATAATTGTCACTTTTAAAAGCTATTTGCGCCATATGAATATGCATTGCTCAAATGGATGTGCGACAAGTAAGACGTCCTTTCTGAACGTGATTCCGGTAATAACTATATTATATTGCAGTGACTCCGTGCACAAACAACGTCTCCACCACCGCCACCAACAACAACAACCATACAACAACACAGTACAGTTTGGAATCTCGAATTACGTTCCCGTTTGTTAGAACCCCATTGGCATTAGATCATAATTTACGTAACGGAATGTAAAAAAATGAGTTTTACTGTGTATCTATTACGGTATTACCCAATACTATACGACACAATATATTTGCATAAACATTAATAAAGTAGCAGTACGCTACAAAACAATACAATATAATAATACCAATAAATAAAACTCATTTCTGTTCAGTTTGTTTGTCTATCGGGCTTTGTTTATGTAGCTTTTTATTCCGAATACCCAATAATCCGAAGGTCTCATAATCCGAAGGTCCGATACTACGAATATCCGGTATATATTCTGCAAGATCCGAACACCTCCCGAGAAAGGTGACATTATAATTACACCAAGAGGCGTAATTGCAATGCATATTTGTGGTACAATTATGCTTTAAATATGGCCATTTGTTATTAGCATCTTTTGGATTAGTATAGTATCAGACTCAGGACTGTAAATTTGTGCCATTTTGTGGTTATCACAGGCGTCTACTTGTAGTTCAATCTGGTACTTGGGCGGGGTCCAGAGAGTTTTCAGATAAATATTTAGGAATATTTCAGCACACATATCGCTGAAAAACAATTTGTGTAAGAACACCCATTGTCAGTGTTTGGCACAAATTGATTTGCCAAATTGCTGTTTGCTGATTTAGCAAATTTCTTAAATCAACCCATTGCGAATAATTGCCATTATTATGAATTTATTATAATTTAAATTTCTTCTAATGCAAGGCGAGTGTGTCTGTTTTTACATACACAGGGACCTATCAAAGCCAGTTTTCATACTGCTTACCGATGTGGGCACCCAAACTGCAGGTGCCAAAAAAAAAAAATTCAGGTCCCAATTTATATCATAACAAAACATTTATATACCGGTACCAGTATATTGACATAAAAACATATTTTACAAAAAGTTGGTTGGAATCATATTGTAAAGCATGTTTGGCTTTCATCTGTGAAAACTTCAAATAGTTTGAGTTCAGATTTGTTACCATTCAGCTACTTCCGTATTTCAATCAAATTCAAGTGAAATTACACAATACAGTGCAGGAACAGAGACAATTTGATCACTTCAACATGGTTATTATGTGGAATATCATAATACCAAATTAATAATTAACATAGAGATTAGTACTAAATAATAATTACTAACTTAAAAGTACTCAATCCGATCAGAGGGTCCTATATTATTATTTTATTGGCTTTGGGGGTAAAAAATAATTGATTTGAGTCGAGGAACCTACCAATCAACACTCAAGTTGATTATCGATACTTGAAGTTTTGTCATTTCTATTCTTTCTGTCCCAGAACATGGCGTCAAAAGGATGTTCTCGGTCAAAATTGCTCTATTATTACCACTGGATTGTCTGTTTGAATAGTGTTTCTGGTGTACACATCTCGAGCAAATTACGAAGTTATGGGCAATTATTAGTACTCATCTCGGGGAAAATAAAAGATTTCAAAAATCAATATCTAATAACCCTGAGCTTTGTGTGATGGGTTCCTTGACTTGAATCAAATACGTTTTACCCCCAAAGCCAAAGAAATGGTAATATAGGACCCTCTGATCGGATTGAGCACCTTTAATATACATTGTATCTGCACTACTACATGTAGTATATTATATGTACATGTAAGTGCTCTCACTTGAATATATAAAATAGCCTAATATATGAATTAGAGTGATATTAAACGGTACTGGTAAATCTAATTTCAAGCAGGATAATCATAATCCATTGAACCAAAGGATATCTGACAATAACTTATAATCATTTACAATCCCATACATATATAAAAATTTCCAAAGTTACACTTGACAAATTAAACCCTCAATACAACGGATTTAACAAAAAGTTCAGGGGGACAACCGCCAGACCCGACCATCAGCAGGGGGACACCCCCTCCCGAACCTCCCCGCTCAGGCCTTTTGGATATGCTTTTGGCAGATCATTCCCCTATAAAAGTGTCCCCAAAAATCCCTGGATAATTTACTGATACATTTACCGTATATGTAATGTATAGGCGCATGGGCCTTCAGCCGACAAACACGTTTTTTATCAAAATAATATTGTATTTGACCAATAAAACATTATAAATTAGTACATGTAAATAAACAATATAACATATATATACTATAATCAGATAGTTGCTTAGTTCGGTTTCGAGATCAGATATCGGATGCTTCAGGTCGAGTCATTTTATGTACACAATACATGTATGTCTTAAGTATAGAATAGTGTTAAAATGCATTCGTTCAATTCATCACAACTGGAACATAGAATGGAATGATCTACAATGGGGTCTCGAGCAGTTTACCCCTTCGCATATTGAACAACGATGCCATTAAAATGGCACTTCCAGCCCGAGGACAGTAGCGAACCGTCATATTGTAGTCACACTACTAAGTCCAGTTGATGAATTGACTGTAGAAACATTTTAAAATTATCATCCATACCAAGTTTCGCATGGATGTACTATAAAATATATCGGATCAAACCCATATTCGAACTTGATCTGCATTTTGGTGTGATTAATTTACATACCAAATATGGTGTTAATCAGATGAAAAATGTTCAAGTCATACTCATAGCTGCATGTGTGAACCCTTTAAGTAAAAACAAGAGCAAAAATGGTTTATATAAAAAAACATGTACGGTATGTACAGATGAAGAACGTGATAAGAAAAACCTAGGTAAGAAATATGAGGCAGATCAGAAGAAATATGTTTGACTTACTAGTATGGCATCCGATAGCATGTGCGTACGTGAAGTGTTAATTATTTTCTAAACAGATCAATGAATCTATGAGGTAGCAAAAAATACACAGGTGAGGGGATCACTGGGGGTGTGTCATCACACATGAATTAAATAGGAACACAATCGGACAAAAAGTAAATAGGTTTATATGGTATCAGATAGCACATGCCAATTTGGCATTTGTGAATGCAATCTGTAAAGTGTTAATAATTTCTAAACCGATCGATACAAAAACTATACAGGTGAGGGTGTGTCACCATAAACATGTACATAAAATTTGAACAAGATCCGATAAATTATACTTGAGTTATCGTGTGGATAGCAAGTGTCTACGGGTGGACAGACAGGCAGACAGACGAACGATACATGTAGCTGGTTGATCCAGACATTGGCATTGCAGTGTATGTCTTCCCACAGGTATTGGAATTTGTGTCAAAAATGGGTTTTTATGATAATTTACTCCTCTGAATTCTATCCTCATTTAGAGGAGTAAATTGTTATAAAAACCCATTATTTGACACCAATTCCAATACCTGTGGTGTTGTTCCATACATGTCTGTACACATAAACACATGCAACATACATTACTTTCTATTCTAAACGAAATATTTGGATCAGAAATTTGCCAATAAAAAAGATCAATAAAATTTGACATTGATTTACCAGCTTTTATACTCAATCGATCTGCAGGGTCAAATGCTTCATTTTCAGGGCGGAAACAATAGGGTTTCAATTAGTCATTTGAAATGTACATAGACCAATTAGCAATCAAGTTGGTCACTCATCAGACAGATGTGAATGGATCACGTGGTCAAAATGTCAGACTAATTGGAATTCCGAACTGTCAAAATTTTGTGTTGGTTCTGGCGATGACTAGAACATTGACAAAACGCTCCCAAACTAATATATGGCAACAAATCAGTATACTTATTATTAGATAACAGTTTAAGAATACACTGAACTCATCTGAATGCGAATATAGATGATTAATTCCAATCCAAACAGAACACTAATACGACGTTATATCCAAACATCCATGCTTTGACAAACCGAATCACACACTTTCCACTTCACGATTTAACCTGTTCGATGAAAAATAGGGCGGTGGTCACTGGTTATTTCACAAATATAGTGACACATTACAACAGCCAGCGAATGATGCGAATGATATTTAAGTTATTGCGATCGAATATTGATTCGAATGCACGAACAATTCAATAAGACTATACGTACATGTGACAAATCAGTCCGCACGTGAAACCGCTGTCTGTGAACTGTAATTTTAAGTGTAAACACGTCGTGTTGAGTTATGTCAAAGCGCTAATAACTAAACAATTATTGCGATCCCGAGACACAATCCTCCCCTCACATATCCATGAATGAACGAGAAAATATCTCACAATTAAAGTGACATACACAATTAATAATTAGAACTGAAGGAATTCAGAAAATTTACAATGATTCGTTCCCGCCCGACTGCAAATTTCTATGAATGTTATTCATTTGTCACGTGACCATGATTCAATCAAAATGGCGTCCCCATAGTAACGATTTCTTCCAACTTGCAAATCTTATTTCTACAATAATAGCACCTAGTAAATTGACCATACTATCGTATAATTGATCTACGGTGTCGGGGTGACAATACCGCTGGATAATTTGGCCAAAATAATGAAAATTAAAGGATTTGTGATTTTGTCATAAAACAATTTCAAATACCATTTTCACCACCAAAAACACCGTTGAAATTTTTTTCAGTCTCGGCTATGACTTCAGATTACCGATTTATACAATATCTGAGCTTGGAAACTCTCCAGGTCCCCTATTTCAATATGTGGTCATTTATTTTTTCATGGCATAATTTAGGGGAATCATACCTTAAGCGACGCAAAGCAAAATTACTCGCAAAGTCACGGCAATCGTACAATTTCCAGTTGGGACCTTCGCCTTCGCGAACTACATTAATATTAACGAACACGTATTAACTGAGAAATATATAACAGCTCTGCTTGTTCACTGTTATAAACGTCCCTCTCAAATCATCACAACGTTCACATGTTTTGTACTGCATGGTCACGTGATGGTGGAATATGATCGATACCGGTGTAGCTAGAGTAGATATTCATGACATGATCTATGACAACTGTCAGTAGTGTAATTAATACCGTGGCTCGATTTGGTCACGAAACTTGCATTTGTTAATATGATTTATTAGAATTCGAGTCGATGTATTTAGTGGAATCCTTTGATTTCTCGGTTTATTTCTATTCGAAATATGGAACTATATCTTCATGGAGCGGAGTACAATTTATAGGAGGAAGTGATATGGATTGTTGGTAGACTGTCAATTATGTTCAGCAACTTTACTATACAACAAGACATGCATGCTCTGCGTAAATGATATATTTATCAATTCGTAAACCAAGGACCATACCCATCTAGTTTCAAAATAACGTCATGTCATATTTTTAAAACATTACAAATTATAATGAACTAAACTATAATGCATTAATGAGTCATAGACAGCCATGTTTTTCCAAATAAAAACTGCTGCCGATTGTTTTGTTTTCTGGTACTGATTTGGCTGCCATCTTTATAGTTGAAACACCATTTTTAGTTTAAAAGACATACCACAGCAATATGACACCAATATATAGCAATATATTATATGCTGAGATTTCCATTTTCTATTGTCGGGAAAAGTCATGTTATTTCACGGCACCATGCAGAGCTACACGTTTTGAGATACCGTCCCAACGTGATGTAGAACGGGTAAACTATAATCGGGTGGTAGAGACAAGCTGTCCGTAGTGCGACGATATTACATTTACACACAAGCGTCGAAAAGACGACCGACGCTATTTAAAGGCACGTGAGGCCTTAATTGTCGAAAATATTCACATTTGTTCCAAACACCGTAAACAGAAAAACATTAAAACGCATACAGTTTCGTCCATATATACCATGACCATCGCGTAAACAGCATGTTATCATAAATACCTACGATATTTTACCTAAGCAAGAGCCTGATTGGTTTACAGAGGACAGCACAATGCTACTGGCTAATCACACACAAATGGCATAAACGCTCTTTATTAGTCCATATCAGGAATTCACCAACAAAGAACGCTCTGTATGTTTACCATCATAATATAAACAAACACCAGAAAAGTTACTTTTTATGCTTTTGTTTACATAACAATGGTTAAACATATGAGAATAACATACTGTTTATGCGATATTTCTTATTTATATACGGACAAAGTCTGTCTACATTTTGATGTTCTTTCTGTTTGTGGCGGTTTTTGACGGGTGGAAATATTTTCACAGGATACCCACCGCCAAGGCCAACCGTACCTTTAAAGGAAGTCGTTACCAACAAACCTTTTGGGGAAAGTAACGGCTGGGACACCGCGCGTTGCTGAAGAATTTCACAAAAGTTCACGAAGCACAGGTTCGCCGATTGACATGCAGCTTGGGTTACTCCTCTCTGATACCTTACTCGTAATTAAATTCGCGCAGTACTATTTTTCGCTCAATTTTGAATTCGCGCACTTTAAGTTCGCGCACATATCTGCGCGAATTCAAAACTGACAAATATATTTTCGTAAAAGTCTTGGATCTGATGACAGTTTCAGTTCTTAGTTGTTTCTGAAGACACATGTCACGCCGCGATCGTGTTTAAACACGATCGAGGCGGATTTACATCTTTTAGACCATAACTGCACCACCATTTTGTTGCGATGATGGATGTTTATTTGTTCCAAATAATTTTACTGATATTGAAATAGTTACGGACTGGACATCAATGCAATAAACTCGAAACAAATAAAATAAAATAAAACGCGGATGCAACAGTTTATGACTTCAGAAAAATCAACACAAAGACTTGACTGCGGGTTGTGATGACATAACTACATGTAACTCAGACTGTATGGTCACGGTACCCAGGGTAGTGGATATGGGGACGTGCATTCATGCACATGCAATCTATAATATGTGCATTCTTCGATACCGTGATTTGTATATCGCTTGCCGTTGAGTAATGGTTTTTGATTTCTTATATTGGTTGACCTAATTTAAATATAGGCTTACATGTATACGCGTAATTATCCATTCAGTGTTCAACCTTTTGTAATGCATGTGTGCAATAGTGCTGCGTGAATTTAAATACGAGTAAGGTAGGCGTTTCGTAATGATACACGTTTGACACAAAACTTCTAAACGGCTGTTTGACTGGGTACGTGTGAGTCTGGTGATTTCGTTGGCAATGGAAACACACGTTACAAGTTGCACGTACGTGTGGCTGAAACTGCATGGCTTTTGACAATCACTAAACCTCCCAATATGAGAGTTTGCCATATCCTTGTTCAAAATTGAATTGAATTATCACCCATGTATAGTTTACGATTGTTCGGTCTATTGTAACCAGAAAACTCAGAAATCTTGCCATCTATTAATGGTATCATGGCGTTATCTCGAATTAAGTATCTGCTATATCATGGCACAAAATAACCGGAGTTATTTATTTTTATATAATAAATCTCGCGTTTTACAAAAAAAAACAGGCATTTTTGCTGAATTTTTGCATTTAAACCTCTCAAAATCATCTTATGCATCATTTGTATATTTCAGACCTGCTAATATCTGTGCGCAATGTCATAACCTTCAAAATGGTGTATCACAAGTCTGTGGTTGGTTCCGATGGACTAAACTTTTTGGAATTGGTGCCTCCGCTCCACTAATTCTCCACTAATTAGCCCGAGTTTCTCTGACTCGCAAATGCTATACTTCTTGGTGATGGAAGATGGCACAATTCGCATTAATGAACTTGGCTCTATATTGATTGTTGCATAAGACATAAGGGTTAACCTGAATGTTATATCACTCCAACTGCACTTTGCTGACTCAAAATAGGCATTATGGACCCTGCAATTATAAATGTTTACTGATCTAAAGTCTGTTCCAAAGATTCCAATAAAATAGAATAGAATATTTATTGCAATACACTAATTATGCAGGCAGTTGCAAGTTACACAATGATTAAACATGTAAAACACAAAATGATATACATTGCGTTTAATAAATGTTATATGCAAAGCATCATCATTCGACCACAGTGTCAGGTTTTTCTCTGCAAATTTACTGAGTTTTCAAAGACCCCCGTCTGAGAAAGAACAACCGGATCCGGTATTTATAATCTTTACATCATCATTTCTCATAATCTTTTTTAATTTGTCACTGTCACTCATTCTCGAAAATTCACAGTCATAATCTTCAATATCTCGATATATTATTTGCCTTAGATCAGAGTATTCACTACACACAAAAACAAAATGCATTTAAGTTTCAACACGCGCTGATCGCACATTGTGAATATGTAAATAATACTATGGGATAACGATTGTGCAGCCAATTTAAGGATAAGATACAAGTCATATCAATATGTACTTATTACATAAATAAGTTAATAATTAGGATCATTATGTCCTATTTTTTGTTCAGAAAAAGAACAATGGGAATAAACCACTCCACTCATAACAAAGTATAAATTTGTCACCAAACAGGCGATAGTCGGCCTTCCAAAACTCAGTTCCACTGCTTATATGGAGCAAACGTTAAAGTCTCGTCAAAATTTTCCAATGTCTGCTCGGGTGGTGTAGCAGGGGAATTTCGTCTTGGCTCGTCTGTATCTGGAATACAGTGCCTATCCATGGACCGCACCCCCTCTTTCTTTGGTCGAATCTGTTTCTTCTCCCCCCCCCTTTTTAAATAGGACATAACGATTCAATTATTTATGTAATATGTACATATTGCTATGTCTTGTTAGTTCACTATATCATTGGTCGGGCAATCGCTATCTCATATAGTATTAGTAACATATTGGAATCTTTGGAACAGACTGTAGATCAGTAAACATTAATTGTTGCTGGGTTCATGGCTATTTTGAGTCAGCACAGTGCAGTTGGAGTGAGATATATATATATATATATATATATATATATCTTTAATCTCCTCCATAAATGAAGAGTTGTTTAACACATATCATATATACATAGAACTGTTCCATCTTCCATTACCAAGAAGTATAGCATTTACGAGTCAGATAAACTCGGACTAAAGCAGTGCAATTTTATATACCAAAACTCCATTTTGGTAATCGTAAGTCCTATGTAGTCACTCGGAGGGGGGCTCATTGACTATCACCGTTCAGCCTCGTTTGGAAAGCATCGCCACACCACTCTTCACGTTTTTCTCCGTCGGATGCTTATTTTTGGGAAGTTTGGGCTAAAATTTCTGGGGCGGCTTTGGGTAATATTTGGCTACAAGTACATTCAATCGTAAATAGTGAGTACTGTATTTTTCCGTGCAAAATAATGGATGTTTTGTCAACAGTGCCTTATTTTCGTCATGGGTGACCATTTTCGGACACTCCTACAGCATTATATATCGATTTCTCTGTCGTTCCACCAATTACTGCGTGCTGCACAATAACCATATTACTGGGCAAACATAAAACAGATAATACATACCTCTCCATTTGTCGGGAATCTTTGGTTCAGTGCGGAGCTCTAAATTCCTGTCTCCAAAAATGACTCAACAAATCGGAGTGCCTCGTTGGCCTTCCGTTGATTCCCCCGTGTGATTAGGGAAATTAGATTGCTAAGACTGGACCTGGTTTACCAAATTTATTTTACAGCAGAAGGGCTCAAACATGCGGTTTGATTGTGTTTTTCATACTTCTTCTTAGAGTCCGAGGCACGCAAAGATGGAATTTTAAACATTACTAATATGGAAAAACAGAATGCTCCCAGCCAAGAAGATATAGTGATCACCTTAATTCGTGGATGCGAATTACTGCTGTGCTTTTTGCTGAATCTATTCGTCTTAGTTGTTCTTATAAGAACAAAAAGAGCAGCGACCATGAGAGAAGCCCTTGTTGGTAACATGTCTGTAGCAAACATTCTTACGTGTACCCTGTTCTTTCTGTGGTCGCCTCTATTCGTCCGGGGTAACATTGACTACCCATATGGTGCCGTTGTGTGCAAACTTCTGTCTTCCGGCGGATATGTTTTGCGGTACAACATAATGCTGACTTTGAGCGTTTTATCAATTGACTGTTGCCTGTGTGTACATTCGACGGTAAAGGTCAAGGTCGTGTCAGTCCAGTCTGTCGTCATCATTCTTGGCACGTTGTTAATTGGATGTATTTTACCCTTGCCCTTTCTTAATCGCATTCAGTTAGATAAACAGATCGTGGTTGTATGCACGTCCAGGTGGTCTGAGTTGGGACACTACGAAATGATCGCCGTGACAATAAGCATACTGACGTTTATTGTACCCACCGGGGTTGTAATATACTTCTTTTGTCTTACTCTGATTCCGGCTACGCAACGGCTGCGCACAAACGTATTGCTAATGCATGACGGGCACCCACAACATCAAGCAGACGAAGAGATTCTGAGCGGTACAAGTGGCGAGAGATCAAAAGATTGGCATATCCATGCTATCGGAAACGACATTCGAGCAGCCAAAGTTACCATGGTTATGACCTTTGTCGTTCTGGTTTTCAACCTACCTGGGCTGGTTTTAGAAATCATTGCGGCCATCGATTGGGTGTTTGCCCATGAAATTTATGTATCTTCAGAATTGCCACTCGTGAGCATTTTGTATACTATCGTAAATCCGTTGGTTTATTTGTCGTCTATAAGGAGGTGAGATCAGTACTAGTAAACACTTTGTTATGTTGTCGACGAACGTATATTTGACAAGAAACGTGCCAAAATGTTTTTGGTACTCATATTTTAGGTGACATGTGCTATAGCTAAAGCCACTGTGTAGGAACTGTTCCATCGGAAGTCGTTCTATCGCCGGTATTGTGATGGTTTTTGACTGATTTGTTACGGTTCCTTGTGATTAAAAAAATAACCACAAACTCACGCATAATTATAGATATCTTGAATATATTATACTTCCTGAACGGACAGAGGCTGCAGAAGTGCCGTATTATCGAAACGTGAACTCCAGATCACAATTAACTCAGAATTAGCGAGTTAATGCGTAAATATCAACATGTTATCACTGAAAATCAAGCCACGTAAACGCAATTCGTTTGATTTCGGTGATGTATAAAATATAAAACGCATTCTGAAAACGAACACTGAGTGTAAAGTATACACGTGTTAATCTGTAAAATAGCTGAGAAAATATCCCGATAGCGGTTGATAATTTGGAACAGTAGCCTTGTAATCAACACGTGTGCGTGTTACGGTTCTATTTCAAGCCAATCATGGCTGTGACGGTTCTATACATAAAATTTATTCGAACGATTTCTGCACTTTGGGCCGAATATTGTCTTGTGTATATCTGACATTTTAAACCAGACAATGACTGTAGCTTATGCCATTTACACAATACAACAGGTGTATTAAGAAATAATATAATAAATACCTAATCATAATAGTAAGTGACATTAATTGACAGAAACCAAATATTGAACGTCCCGAGGGGTATAATATCATAATCATACCTGCCTATATAAATACCAATGATAATAGAAATCTACTCTCAGGAGATTATGAGATGTTATATTCATTTAATTAATACAGGGCCATTATTGAAATATCCAGGTAGGACAATGTTTCGATGCCAGCACCAACATATTTCTTCCTCGAAAGTCTCGCCTAAGGGAAATTTACGCATGTTCATCGCCCAGACATGAACATATCTTATGAAATCACGTTCGACTGAATCAGCATCCAGCAAGCAGATGCCCAACATAAACTTTATAAATTGCGTTATCAGAACAATGTGTGGTTGTCAACGAACTTCTAACGTCTTATTTTTTGTCTTTTTGCTGATTAAAATGCGTCTACGAAAATAGACAACATAAAATACAAGACAGATAACTATATATATGCCGTCTATGCTCACGCTTTCCGAAATCCAGCGCTATGAAATATAGGCGTAACACAGGTTATTGAATAAGCATAGGAAGGCAGTGTAATTCGTAGAAATTGATGACAATGGTGCAAATTTCAACTTAATGCATATTTTGTTGTGTTTATCTTTGGTTAATTTCACGACATGGTCAGTTTGAACATTATCTTGCCAAATATTAGCCATAGTATTACCCGTATAAAACCGATTGAATGGGGAGGGAACCGACTCGATCAGGAGAGAACCCAATTTTTACCCAAACAAATATCAAAAATTCACTGTTTTCGTCGTTGTTATGACACACGCAATGGAATGCTCGTTGTTATTACGCTCATTTGGGCCACCGATTGTGAGGGGAATGGAAAAATGAATTGAATTATCAGCTAGATTGCTCCAAAATTGTGTTTTTAACTGTCAAAAGTCTCGAAAATGTATAATTTCGATCATAAGGAACCGTCACAAATCAGTCAAGAACCATCACAAACCGGCGATAGAACGACTTCCGATGTAACCGTTCCTACACAGTGGGTAAAGCGAAATTATTAAAAGAGACTTTTAATCACAAATGCAGCAGTGCTATGCTGCCAAACTGCTAATTAATTAAATAATTAAGAGAAGAGAGTCTCAAACTCAAATCCAGCAATGATATTCAGCTAATCTGCTACTTAATTAAATTATTAAGAAAAGTGAGTTTATATCATTACAATAGCATTTTGACCACGTACCTAGCAATATATGGAGGCACGTGAGCGTTGGGCATCCGGAGATTCTGGGTACGTTTAGGGCACATTCATAAATTGGCAAGTTTACACGACATTTTTTGCAGGCATTTTCTAGTAGAAATCATATGGTTCCAGAATGAGAACGGTAACAAGTATTTGAAATGCATATTTGCCAAAGCTATAGTACAACGACATGCAAAGTAACATTTCGGTAGTTCCACATGTCACGGTGCTACTAACACATTGCCTTAAAATACCTGTATGATTGATTCTTACGAGATAATTGTATGATATTACAGGCACATTTCGATAGCATTGCTACTAGTGAATCTACATACTTTGTTTTACTTCGATTATATGTAGTAACCGTGGTACAGATGCATGTTATAGGCATTGTATGCATTCGGTTCCTGGCATATTGTAGCTTTCTGTCCCAACATGCGTGCGAAAGATTGCCTGGTAAACTTGCCAGTGTATGAACGCATCCTTAGATTGTAAAACGGCAAACTTGAGTTGCTATAGAAATATACATGGAACGAAGGAACCTAGATGTATATCCACCACAACGCTCACTGCGAACCTTCGAACCTTGTTAATATGTCTAGCGAATGATATAACGAAGTTATATGCTTGGCTTGAATGGCTGTCTGTATTTAACCCACCCGTGATGGGGGCTGCGCTGATCAGCATTAAATATCATGTGCCGGTCCATTCTCTTATATATGCAATAGCTTACAAGGTCAAGGTAAATGTTGTTAGGCCAGTGCATTCTAATATATATGCGACGCTCCCTATGGAAGAGCCGCATATATAAGAGAATGCATTGGAACAAGTTTTTCGCGAAACGTCAGGAAGCTTGATCCGGTCATGGAAGGGACATACCTGAATATAACTATTATAGGAGCTTGTTCTAGGAACCCAAATTGTTACGTTATAAAACATTACACGTAAATTGATCACATTAAGTGTTGATGTATATGACTAGATGTATTAATATGGTAATCGCGTTTTTTACAAGTCGTACGAACTATGACTGGTCTTCTATCAACTTATTTTTATACAGACAGTTTAAATGGTTTAGGAGACTATATAACAATTAATTCGACAACACACTTTACTTTTTGGATATTTATGTTCATTGTATTTGTAACATGTGGGTAATTCCAAGTTTTTGAGTTGGTAATGGTAATGTAATTGAATTAAATTTTATAAAATATACTAGCTGGGGTACCCGGGTAAAGAATGAGTAAATTATTAATGCCCGTTTAAGAGTTTCATTTAAATTAATTATTAGTCACCTGATGTAAACATCACCTATTGCATGTTTCTCTCCGGATAAAGTTACAGCTATATTTTAAGTTGATAATAAACGCTTTTTATTGCTAAATATCAGCACCACTTTAAGTCATGTGATATCAACGGCACCTATCCCATGATAATAAACGCTCTTTATTGATAAGATATGTTAATATAACTTATCAATCCCACTTTAAGTCAAAGGCGCCTATCGTATGGCATTCTCACGTGTAGCAATGTTCCTACGTATCTTCTAAGCTGATAAGGAGAGACCAAATCAATAAACCCTAGCAAACGCAAATAGTCGCTTTCAACAGTGCAACTTCGCATGACTCCCACTTTAATATCTTACTACATGAAGAAATCAAGCGCATAGAAGGTAAATACATTTTTCATGGTTAATACAAAAAATAAATAAGAAAGAACGCTCTTTATTCCTGACATGCACAGCAAGCAATCAGATGATAAGAAACTATCATTAGTTAAGAAGTGTACTGCGATCGACCCTAGCAAACGTCAAAGTCGCATGACTTCCAATTAAATGTAGGTAAATGCGCCAAGAAAACTGATTAATCTCGAGTGCAAAATAGCTGCAAAGACGGCACAGCACTATAAACATCTATCAGTGCAAAAATTAATGTTTCATAACCAGTGTGGGGAATCAAACTGTACGGTAATGCGACGATGTTTTGTGCCAGTCGATGTCCACGTGTTGTTAACGTGAAATAATTGAAATATTCCGAAAATGGCCAATTAAAAACACTCATCAATTTCACGTTTTTTATTTTTTCCCAAACCGGAAACGTCCGCCGCGGTACCACACATTTGTATTCCCCGCACTGATAAAAGATAAGCTTATAGGAATCAGGGAGCTAAATGTGTTCCAGAGTCGGAGACCGAGTGCACCGTGGAATGCTAGAGGTGAAGGTAAATGAAGAATGGCCTTCACATAATACATGTGACACTTATTAAAGGATGAAATCTTGTTTACTTGATTTGTACATCATATCTAAATAATTTAAACTGGTGAATTAATGGGGGAATGGATTTTTCTAAGTGGGAAATTTATTTAACTAGCTGCTGTAGTTCTGGGTTTTTCCAGATAAAATTTGGCTGTGGGATAGCCCTTTCGTACATTTGGGGATTTATTTTAAAAAGTAAACACATGACCTAAGATTTTTCTTGCATTTTCGTGATCAATTGGTGTCAATATAGCTGGGTAAATATCACTTGAGTGGCATGCAGGCTTAAATTCAGTGAATTTGGCCGAAACGTTAACACTGTCGTCTATGGGAAACCATTTAGTTCAGTGATTCCTATATACTAGCATTACTCGCTACTTGGTCTGTGTTAATTAATTACCGGTGACTAAATGCCGAACAGAAGCTTGTGCCGAACAGAAGCTTGTGTTCGGCTTTTCGGTGCCGAACATAAAACCCGTTATACAAAGCAGGTAATAAAAGACTCATTAGTGACCCGAACACCAGCAAACGTCGTATAGTAATAGTTTGAACATGAATACATATGTATACACAATTAACTTTATTTGTTATATTTCCCATTATTATACCCCCACTTTCGAAGAAAATGGGGGGTATACTGGATTGACTGCGTCTGTCCGTCCGTCCGTCCATCACACTTTCTCTGTCGTGTGTCCGTCCGTCCGACCTCATAACTCGAACAACTATGAACCGATTTCAATAACTTTTTGTATGCAATCTCATTGGGACTGCCTCTCCGCATGATGCTAATTGCGGTTCGCCTCATTTTCGACTTATTTTTACTTAGAAAATTCTGTCCGACTTAATAACTTTAACAAATATGAACCAATTTGAATAATTTTTTCTGTACAAGCTTCTTGTGACACCATATCGATATTATTAGTCCGAATTTTTCTTTAAAGTTAAAAATCTTTTTTGTTGGGTTTACGGATAATGCTGGTTGAATTTGCCACGGTGGGGGTATACTAGCACTCGAGTGCACACCTCTTGTTTGAACTTGCATGTGTTCGGTTATGTTAGGCTTTTATGAGAACCACATAACTCGTCAGTTACTACAAAACTCAGAGTAACAACAATTATGCAGTTTATTTTAACTCAAGTGAATGTATTTTGTTTCATATATATGTACATGTAGAATCTGTAAATAGTGTGTGTGTGTGTTCTGTCTATACTTGTATATAGTTTAACTTTTTAAGGCGCGTTGCAACTTAAATGTTAACTATGCAAATAAACAAATCAATTAAATTCAGACTTACTTAATTCCATGTAACATTTCACAGCAGTATCTTTAGTCGTGAGTGACAAACGAAATGTGCCAGGTTATAGTCATTACACAATAAGACCTTTGATTCAGCATCACTTGCTTTATGCGAAATCCACTTATTCCACTGTTATGCGGATACACCAGTTATATATACTACAGCAGGGTTACCCGACATTGCTCAGGTTAAAGTGATGTGAAACCCTCTGCATGCTGTGGATATTTTGTGGGAATAGAGAATACTCTTGCTCTCAAAGTGTTACACGTATTCTCATAAATTGTATATCCAAATGCATCACAAAACATGATTCTTACACATGGAATATACATGTAAGTATTGGCTCACCTTGTCGGGTCGGAGCAATTGTCGTTTTGTTTATCGCGTTTAATCCGTCCCACCAATTAAGAAGTATTTATTTATTTATTTACAATTGCGTATACTTCAGATGTTATATAATGAAATATGAACATCATAAACACATTAGTTCGCAAAAATAAAAGATGACAATTGTGTTTTACATAGATATGTATCAATCAATCTAGTGGGTTAGACAAAGATTTTGAGGACACCAGTCCTGGTTACCATATCTTCAATAAGACACATATGTTTTAAAGAAATTTTCAGGTGCGCCTCTGTTCTGGTGCTATATACTGGCTAATTATTTTCAGTTTAAATGAAATGTTGCTATGCCCGACACAACGATATTTTGAGTTGTTTATGTTAGGCGACGAGTCTGTTCAAAAATGAAAGAAATCCTCTGTATCGGGCAGATGTACCCTTGTCAGATGTCACTATTGGAGGATCCTAACAAAAGTCATGTGCTACTGACTGCGTTTTCTTTTATCTCAGAAGTAACTATATTTGACTGCACACTGTGACCACTATTTTTGAACAGGCCTGCTGTAGTCCCATATCTCTTGACAATTGTAACTTGTTTTGTGGAAACTATATTGAATGGGACAGACTCAATCGTGTTATAATATATGCATGAGCCATTCTAATATGCAATCCTCTGACGATTCGAGGTCCGTCAGTTTGCAAGAATATATGCATCTCTTAAATAGAATGATAAATATATTTTTAATGGTTTCTTCCATGTATCTGTTTTGCTAGATCATTATCGGAATGCCCTGATTTCCATCCCCATATAAATATGACAGTTGCGAAGATATAATTGTTCAAGTGACTTAAATCGGTCTCCATTTATTGTGAAATGCGAACGCCAAAACCCCTTAGAACGATATGGAGATGACCTGGGAGATGACTATAATTATATAACTTTGGTGGATATCGGCGAATTGAACAATCTTATCAATGCTAGTGAATCTCCCCTCGCCATCCATGACCCAAACGACACCAAATGTGATTTAATTAATCGTCTCATTAGAGAAGAACGTGCATGATTTGGTGGAATTAGAGCTAAATATATTTGTATCAGCTTTATTGCAGATCCCCCATGCATCACTTGAACCGCGCCACTTTTGACATATTTAAACCACGTCTATTAGATTCATGCACGCATGATATAGTGGAGATGATTATATATAAGTTTGGTGGTAATCGGCAACTAAATAAATTCTTATCATAGTTACTACCTCCCCCCACAATCTCTAACCCAAACGGCACCAATTTGGTGTCTTTAAATCACACGATTATATTCCTCGTATCAATTTGAGTATATGGCTCCTGGAATTCCCAAAATAAAATCAATTGTTGGCGCCCCTCCCGTGCACCCACGACTCGAAAGGCGCCATATCATAGAGGTGGAAATCGGCGACAAAATTATTTCATCATTTATTTGCTGCCCCTCTCCTTTTCTAACCCTGACACCAACGTCACTTTAGAAAATTTTAACCCGCACCATTAACTTCCTCCTAAAAAGTTACCCATGTTAGACCGCCTTCGTGCTATCTCGATTGTACCCCATAAAGTTATATATAGAACAAAGACACATATTTGCAAATGTTTGATTCATTGTATCATTTGAGAAGAACGTGTATGAGTTTGATGGTAATTGGCACTAAACACATTTTTATCAGTTTTAGTGACCCTCCCGTCGCTATTTCGGACTCAAGCAGCGCCACTTTTGATATAATTAAACACACACTTAGACTCATTATGGAGATGAATATATAGAAAATTGGTGAAGATTGGCGAGTATACAAAATCGTGTCAAATTAAGGGCCCCCATTGCATATATCTCACCCAAACGGCACCCATTTGGCGTATTTAAACCACACGATTAGATTCCTCATATCACGGAGAAGAATATGTGTCAACCAGGTGGAACTCGGGCCTACTCGGCGCTAAACATATTGTTTATCAATTTGTATGTACCCTCTCACCCTCTAGGCACCCCTGACTCGAATGGCCCCATTTTTGACATCTTTAAACGACTATTAGACTCCTGATATCATGGAGATGATTATTTATAAGTTTGGTGCTAATCCGCGACTAAACAAATTTTTATAAAATTTAGTGCCCACCCCACCCCATCTCTCACCAAAACAGCACCAATTTGACGTCTTTAAAATCACACGATTAGATTCCTCAATCATGGATAAGAATGTGTATCAATTTGGTGGAAATTGGCGCTAAAAATATTGTGTATCAATTTTGGTGCCCCTCTCCCTTTCAGTGCACCCCTGACTCGAATGACACCATTATACACCTCATACCATGGGGATGATTTTGTATAAGTTTGGTGGCAATCGGCGACTAAACCAATTCTTATCAGATTTAGTAACTACCCACCCCCCAATCTCTCATCCATAACGACACCAATTTGGCGTCTTTAAATCACACAATTATATTCCTTGTATCATGGAGAAGATCTCTGAAGAATGTGCATGAATTTGTTGGAAGTCGGCGCTAAACATATTTTGATCAATTTTGTCTCCCCTTTTCTGCCCCTGACAACAAAACAACGGCGTCACTTTAGAAAATTCTAACCCGCACCATTATCTTTCTCGTAAAAAGTTACCCATGTTAGACCCCTTTTGTGCCATATAGGTTGTCCCCTGTGAATTTCTATAGAACACAGACAGACAGGCATACATTCGCAAATATAGATATAGATATGGCTAATTATTTGAAATAATAAAAAAATTTCCACACCAAATGGGGCCGCTATCTCGTCAAGTCGTTCTTTCCTCTCTAACCGTTTTACCAACTTCGCTGTGTTGTCACCTCAATACTGTTTGGATGGTTGGTCGTAGCGGTAACACACCACCACACTTCTCCAGAACATAACATGACCTGTTCTTATTATAAAGCACAACTGCACACCATCCTAATTTTTAGACAGGCTGAAAGTCTATACAATAAATAGAGTGATTACAACTGTACACGGGCCAATCAGATGGATACCATAGTGAACAGGGCTAAATCTGTATATTTAAAAGGTTACAGAGGTACCGTTACATGGTCAGTAGGAATGAACTGTTAGATAGTTAAATCAGATAGTCAATTTCTCCGCAGATAAAACTAGTATTATATATACTTGCCTGTGAAATAAATTACTGGGATAATTCATAATCTTGCAAATGGTTTGGTGTTTTTGTCAAACGACCGGCTCTGGTCCTTTGTGGAACCAAGTGAGACAAACCTACGTTGGTTGCTGTTTACACTATTGGGCAATGTGTCAGAGTTAACTGTATGAGAACTGATATCAGTAGTGTTTGATTCAACCAAAGACGTGCTTGCCTTCATCAATGATATTTTGTGCAGAATCATTTTCTGACAGAGTTGATCTTGAACCATTTCTGACATCAGTGACTTTAACAGCAGTATGAGCAGGTGAACTCATATCCGATACAACAATCATGGATTCAGACTGGACTTGACTACCCTCATTTGGCTCTCCTGCAACTTACATGCTTTCCTGTGCAGAAACAGGACTACTATCGGTATTTCCTTTCTGATCAACAGGACCAACTCCACCGGACCAACAACAGGACCAACTCCACCTGCAGTTTTAAAAAAGAAGGGTTTATTGATCAAAATTAAATGTGTGTGTATATATATATATATTGTAACAAAATTAGCAAAAAGATGATCTCACACAAGCTCTTTCATTCCCCAGGCTACCAATAACTTGCACACATCATTTCACTCACTTGCTCTTTCACTCATCGTGACAAGTCTATAATTATACACGATTCTGGTATGGGTCCGGCAAGCTATGTCAGACATAGATTTATTCAAAGGTCTAATTGGTCCAATTTTATAAGATGTTAATGGTATATATAGCCCTTTTCTAAGTATAATGGGATCTTGATTAATGTAGAAATAAGTTTTTATTCCCTTTCCTGGTGGATCAAATCGACGGTTCCTCGGCACTTATTCCTCTGGCCAATACTTGTGAGTTTGAGAGATAAAGTTGGGTTTCGGTGGGAACGATATTTTGATACGTCATGGTTTGTTTGCTTCTGACTTTTTTAAAGAGCTTCTATGATTAAAAACCAGTTTTTCTCGAAAGAGGGTAATTTCATTTGGCACTGTGCCAACGATTTCTCCTGTAAATATCTCGATTGTAGTTCTGATAGAAAGGACTTTAGTGATAACATATTAGGATTAAATTTAGTTTTATATATGTATTGTTTTATCAGTAGCCAAAACAGATTCGCCATAGAGTTATCGCCCATTGACAGGGATCCAAGAATTGCAATCTGTCTTGTGACTACCAAGGCGATACCAATTTATTTGCACCAAATAGTAACATCATTTATAAAGTTTTTACATTTGGACAGTCCCAAAAAATATGGGATATATCTTCAGATGTTGTGCCGCAGCGGTTACATAAATCGTTTTGTTCCAAGTTGACCATTTTAAGAAACTTCTTTGTGGAAAGTATTCTATGATTAATTCTATATTGTAGCCACCACGGTTTCGTGTCGGCGTCGTGGTGAATGCAAGACGGTTGTAGTTTTCCCATTGAATGTCATTATCCTCAAATTCAGCCTGCCATTTTGTATGGGATTTTGGTATGATATTCATGGAATTTATAATTTTGTAGAATTCCTGTCCACCATGAGTATTGGGATGACAAAGTTACTAGGAAGGAAAGGGCTTTCAATACGAAATAAGGATTGGTTGAGCTTTTGTGCCATAGCTATTATTTGTTGCCGGATGCTATTAATTGTTAAAAAATCTGTACGTATATGATGACATTCGAATAAGGATTGTTCTGTGTGTAATATGCCATCTCATTCAAAGTCATTTACATATATAATTCCTATTTTTCGCCATGAAAAAAAATTAATGGTGTGACTGCCAAGTTTTATATCGGGGTTGTTCCAAATAGTGCGTGCCTGCAATCGAGTTTGTTTCTTATTTTTTCTAACATATTTGCAAAAGCCAGTAGTACGTCATGCCAGAAAATATTTTTCACGACATTGGCTTTGTTTTTCAGAAAAGCATGGTTGTATGTCAGAAATAGGTGGTCTTTGGTGATAGGAAGGTCGGTTAGATGTGTCCATTTTGACTTTACAATAGCAATCGTCTCACCCAAGTTATTTTCATTGATATGAGGAAATTTTTTACATTACCATTTTCATTCCACCGTTACAGTGATCTTGACAGACGAGTTTTCTTTTTACTCGGTCCCGCTTGGAATTCCAGAGAAAATTGAATAATATTTTTTCGAGTTTGGTCATGAAATTGTTGTTAGGGTTAGGCAATGCGATGAATAAGTGAGTTAATTTGGGGATAATGATGGATTTTATAACTGTTATACGACCAAATGGGGTAAGTAGTCGATAATTCCATGTTTCTGTTAGTCGTTTAATTTCGTTCAGCTTATTTTCAAAATTAATCGACATTTTGTTTAAAGTTGATTCCAAGAACATTAACCCTTTGAGTGCCAGGGGCCGATATTATCGGCCCTAAACCTACACAATAAGTCTGTTAAAGAATATAATAAAATATATTAAAATTGTAAAAAATTGTAAAAAAAATAAATAAAAAAAAATATGGTTAAGCCAATGCATTCTCTTATATATGCGAGGCGACCTATGGTCGACTCGCATATATAAGAGAATGCATTGGCACAGGGTATGTGGGTTGATACAAAAATCGGACCTGGCACTCAAAGGGTTAAGTCTGCAAAGGTGAGATGAAGGTCCGGACATATATTTTCTTGCCGCCCCACAATGGATCCAATCCACGACGCATGACACTTACTCGCATGGAGCTTGAGTCCTGATATTTCAGCGAAGGCATTTAGGGTGGAATAGGCCTCCATCAGACTACTTTCTGTACCATCTAGAATAAGTGTCGTGTCGTCTGCGACTGCGTGAACTTAAATTCAAAAATATCGAGGTTTATTCCTTTGATTTATTTTATTATTTCTAATCATGAGAGCTAGGATTTCCGCGCAAATCCAAAAAATGTAAGGAGATATAGGATCGCCCTGCTGACAGCCTCGACCTAGTGTGAAACGTTGTGATATGTGTCCATTTATGAGTAAAGAAGAGTCAATATTCGTACAAAATATTGAGATCCATTTTTTTTATCGATTCTCCAAAGTTGAAAAAGTCAAGACATTTGTGCATGAATTTCCATGATACAGAGTCAATTAAATGCTTTCTCAAAATCTAAAAGTAGTAAGAGGCCAGGAATTTTCTTCAAGTTAGTTTGGTATATAAGATCATAAATCAGTCGTGAATTGTCTCCTATGTATTGACCCTTCAAGAAACCCGTTTGGTCCTCGTTAATGATATGAGGGAGAACTTGTTTTATCCGCTGAGCTATACATGCAGATGCCAGCTTATATGAGCTGCTCAAGAAGGTAATCGGTCTCCAATTTTTAGAAGGTGTCTGTTTTTGTCTTTTGTTTTGGGGGAAGAGTTATAATTCCTTGTCTTTGTGTAATGGAGAGCTCTCCTGATTCATATGACTCGTTGAGAGATTCACATAAAATCGGCCCAAGCTTTCGCCAGAAAAATTTCCAAAATTCATATGGAAATCCATCCAATCCACATGACTTACCATTGTTTGTTTGTTTTAATACTGCGGACAGTTCAGGTATGGTGATTGGCCCTTCTATACTATTGTTAAGTTTCAAATAATTTTTTTGAAAGTGGCAAAATATATCTCGGACTGAGTATTGCATTTTGAAGAGTATAAAGTTTGATAAAAGTTACGAGCTTCTTTAATAATGTCGTTTTGATAGGTTAGTAATTTCCCATTTGAGTCTACCAGATTGGTCAGGGTTTTGGATATATAGTTACGTTTTTCCAATGAAAGTATTACCTCTTTAGCAAACATCAGGAAATATGGTGCATACTTAGTATATGACCGAACTCTTGATCGATAAGCCAGCAAAGCATGTGGAACACATCTATCCCAACCTCTTTTTTTCTCTGATACCATATATCAAAGCATACCAACAAATGTTGTGTTAAATCTCTCAATTAAACCATCATAATGTGGATGATATGGTGTAGTCTGAGTCTTTTGAATATCAAGGAAATCACACATCTTCTTATACAACCTAGAATTAAATTCGGTGCCCGATCAGAATGTATTTTAGCTGAAACTTCAAACTGACAAAAAATATCTCGTGCTAAAGTATCTTCCAACTGTCTCTGTTGTATGATTTGATAGAGCAAATGTTTCAGGCCACTTGGTAAAGTAATAAGATATAACCATCATATATTTGTTACCCCTCTGTTTCTGGAAGTGGTCCAACAATGGTCATTCTTTCCCAGGGGTAACATTGCGCCCCTTGTTTCCACTAGTTGAGGATAACAGGTAGCACAAGTGTACACAACAAAACCACTGTTCGACCATACCATACTAATGAAATCTGCTTTACAACTTAGAACTTTGTCAGCACATCAATTATCACCCAATAATGGCCTGTATCGTTCTCACATTGCTGGTGCAGAACTCCTCCCCCAATCGATAGTCTACTCCATTTGGACCACACAGTTTTGAGTACTTTGCTGTAACCAACAGTACATGGAGGTCTTCATGTGCTCTCTGACTGCTTCATCATTTCTAATTAGGAGATAAACATACCCTGTTGAGTTGTACATTCTGGGATTCGAGCATGAAAACAGTTTGTGAACGAGCCGGCTTGCCGGCGAGTTCACAAACTGTTTTCATGCTCGAATCCCAGAATGTACAACGAAACAGGGTACGTTTATCTCCATTGTAATGTAATTCATGACACGAATCGAGACTTTCATTTCGCCGTTGTCACCGTGCACAAATCATTGGGTGTGTCCATTGCGTTACTCGGAACAATGCTCCGTAACCATTTCCTGTGGGGCGGGTTGGCTCGTTTCGCTACTCCGTTCTGCGCCGATCAAATTGTACCGTACCACATTCAGATTTGATGCACGCTGAAGCGGCCGATGAACGGTATCTATAGACAACAACGCGCGGGTGTGCTCGTTTCGCTACTCGTTCTGCGCCGATTACATTTGACCGTGCTACATTCAGATTTGATGCACGCTGAAGCGGCCGATGTCGGTGAATCGAAAACGAAAGTTAGCCGCTCTCGGCCAATCAGAATGCTTGATTTTAGTGACAAATACTCAATTGAATTACAATGACTGATGTCATGATCACCCATTGCTTCTTTCATCCTTTTCAGATGCTGATATATCCTTTAGGAAGCAGCCGTATGCTGTCTCACCAGTTGGAGAGAGGCGGCCAGTTGTCCCCAGGGAACAAGGCTCGAGATAATGTATCTACATTACCATTTTTATGCTTTATTCTGCAGTCATTTGTTTTTATGGAACAACGCCCGTGTCTCCCCGTTGGTCTGATCCTGGTTTATCTTTAGGATATTTAACAGTGGCTTATGATCTGTATATATGTCAATAGTGGAGCCCATAAAGTATGGTCTGAAATGTCTCACATCCCAGACAACACCCCACAATTCCTTGTCATATGTACTCCACTTGTGAGCAGTCTTTGATAGAGCTGAAAAAGTATATGAGTCGACATGTTCTCTGTCAAATTTCTGCTGTGACAATAGAGCCCCTATCTATGGGGCGCCGTTCCTCTATTTATCCCCTATTTAGAGATATCTCCAATTCATTTGGAGATATCTCCAATTCATTTTATCTCCAATTCATTAAGAGCTAGATATCTCCAATTCATTAAGATATATCTCCAGTTCATTAGCAGATATCTCTTAATTCCCGAGGATATATCTCTTAGTGGCATGATTTAGATATATCTCTTAATTCGCGAGGAGATATCCCTAAATCTCTATGAGATATCTCTTAATTCACGAGGAGATATCTCTTAGACACGAGGAAATATCTCTTAATGCTGTCGAATTGGAGATATCTCTTCGTGATCGAGGAGATATCTCTTATTCAGTTTCGGGTCAGAGAACATTAAGAATTTCTCCCCAGCAAGTGTTTTTTTTTGGTCAGCCAATGTGAATATCTTATGGGTTCATTTCGTTATGGCAGAAGGGCGAGCACACGATATATTGGTGCATGTGCAACATAACCTATTAAGTGGACAGCGTTGCTTGGAGTATAATGATTTGGACTGTAGCATAGTTCTTCTTGAATTGAGACAGGCAAGACGGTCTTTATTGACTATTCAGGGTCAAATTAGTGAAGCCACATTTCGATCCGTAGAAGTTGCATTGACCACAGTTACGGAGAAGGTAAAAGATTCGGAGTCAGAGACGTGGCGACATGGGGGGGGGTGGGAGTTGAATTTGGCCTTCCATACATATATATGTATCGTATATTACTACAATGATTCATTTTTGTGTTTTTTAGAAAAATATAGGCCTGGACATCGTGTGCTAATGTGTGCAATATATAGCATAATGTAAATGCTATGCATGGCTATATAACATACTGCAAGATATGGCTGCCTTGTGAGAACCAACGTCAGGGTGACGTCGCGACATGGGGTGGGTGTCTCAACACCCCCCAACTTTGGTCAAAATTTTCCAACAGTTGAAAATTTCATACCTGACACAACATTAGTTGGAAATTTCACACCAACAGTAGGTTGAAAATGTTCTTGTAGTTTGATTTTCAAACAATTTATTGTTTTGGGACCAATATTTGCATATTTTCCTTCGTCAGGTGGGAAACTTCCAACACTTGGAAAGCTTGTGTCCTGGTCCCTCCCCCGTGGCCAGTCAAAAACTGCTAGTTAATTTAAGAAAACAATATTGTCCTACATTTGGTCAAAATTGTCACTGGAATTGTCATCAGTTGGAAATTTTCCAACCTAAGTCGGGGTGTCAGGTTTGAAATTTCCAACTCTATGAATGCTTGTCGCTAGTCTAGATGCTAGGATTTTGCGATTTTCTTGTTCAGATTTCAAACTTTTCGCACACCGGGATGAACTATGGTCGGCCCGGTGTGTCCTGGTCCCTCCCCATGGCCAATAAAAGACAATACAAAACTGCTAATGAGTTCAAGAAAACAATATTTTACTACATTAGGTTAAAATTGTTGACTGAAATGGTCATCAGTTGGAAAATTTCCAAACTAAGGTGCAAGGAGGGAATGAAATTATGAAAAACCTTTGATCTGAGTGTTTGGTTTGATTCAAGGGGGGGGGGGGTTGCAAATGGAATTATGCAAAACCTTGTCTCTGGTCGGATTCAAGGGGGTGGTGCAGTTGGAATTACCAAGGTGGACATCCTTAACAGAGACCCTCTAGCCACGTCCCTGGTCGGCCTGCAGTGCACCCGACACCATATCGGAGACTCCCGCCATTTTGTCGATAAAAATGTGAAAAATAACTTTTACTTTCGTTTCATGTTTCCCCCTTTTCCAAATGTCACGTGTATGTATATTAATAATCTGCGCACGTGAATTGACTCGAGGGATCCTCCATTTTAATCCTGTTCCAGTAATGACCGCCGAATTGGAGATATCTCTTAGTGATCGAGGAGATATCTCTTAATTCAGCAGCCTAAGAGATATCTCCAAATGACTAAGAGATATCTCCTCGCGAATTAAGATATATCTCTAAATCACTAAGAGATATCTCCTCGCGAATTAAGAGATATCTCTAAATCATGCCACTAAGAGATATCTCCCCGTGAATTAAGAGATATCTCTTAATTCACGAGGAGATATCTCTTAGTCATTTGGAGATATCTCTTAATTGAACGAAGAGATAGCTCCTCGGTCATGTCGATTAAGAGACATCTCTAAATTGTTAGCAGATATCTCTTAATTCGCGAGGAGATATATCTAAATAGCTAGGAGATAGCTCTTAATTCACGAGGAGATATCTCTTAGTCATTTGGAGAATCTCTTAATTGAACGAAGAGATATCTCCTCGGTCATGTCGATTAAGAGATATCTCTAAATTGCTAGCAGATATATCTTAATTCGCGAGGAGATATCTCTAAATAGCTAGGAGATATCTCTTAATTCACGAGGAGATATCTCTTAGCCACGTGGAGATATATGCAAATAGGGGATAAATAGAGGAACGGCGCCCCATACCTATCGCCATATTTGATGCATCTGTTTGAATAAGAAATGGTTTGCCGGATACGATAGAATATACTTTGATGTCAGTTTTCCTTTAAAAAAACACCAATGCTTTGTCACAGTCTTCATTCCATACAAATTCATTATCTTTATTGAGCAAATGACTCAAGGGGTTAGATGTTGATGTCAAATCGTAAATGGATGCTAAACCAAGGAAACTTGTTTTCACCTACTGTTTTTGGGAACTGGAAATTTTAGAACTGTATCGGTATTGTACTTTTCTGTTTCAACAACTCCCTGAGCAGAAACCCGGTGACCAAGAAAAACAACTCATTTAAAAAAGACATTATTCTGGCTTTTCTGGTTAAATACCTCAGACAAAGACTGTAAATGACTTTCAAAATTGGAGGTGAAAAAAAATAAAGTCATCAATGTAAACTAAACACGTTTTCCAATTCATACCTGCAAGTACCAATTCCATTGAGCGGAAGCAACTCACCGGGGCACTGTCTTGTAAGCGCAAATGGAAGAACATTAAAATGATACAAGCCAGTTTTTTACCCTGTGCCAATGCATTATCTTATATATTCGAGTCGACCATATGTCGCCTCGCATATATAAGATAATGCATTGGCCTAACAATTTTTTATCATGTTTTTTTTACAGTTATAGCAGAACCTTATGACTTTTCATGAATCGATCATTCAGAATACAGTTTAAATCTTGATTAAGATGGATTTCCAGTGCCCCGCACGTTTTGCTGATTTGGGAAATTGACTCCGACCTTGAGCCTGACAACGAAATCAAGTACGAAATTGTGTAGTTACCAAAACGACCTCTCTGTCTGTCTGCTGTCGGACATGCTGGGGGGAATGGCCAGTACAATTGCAAACAAAGAGGGCTTTCGTGTGCCTTTCCACCACCTTGGTTAGGTGCAAGTTGACCACGGTTCAAAACAATAATAGCAGCTCTCTGCTCCTGTATTTGACTTAGTTGTGTTTGTGATTCATCACATCTATAACCATTGGGCTGTTCAGCCTGAATTAACACTTTCCTTAGTTATCCACAGAAAATCGCACTTCCAGTTTCGCTGCAAGCTCTACTGCTTTCTGCAATGACTTTGGTTCCTTTTTTCGAACTTCGCGCCCAACCTCACCTGTGCCATTCAATAAATTGGACATCATCCATTGCATCTGCATTGTATTTCGGACATGCTCTTTTGACCAACTGTTTCAACTCACCTGTATAAGCTGCCAAATTCACATTTGGTTTTCTCACCCAAGTGGTGAGTTCTGAGCGAAAAGCCTCAACAAATGTACCTGATGAAAAGCGGCCATGAAAGCTTTGACCACTGAATAATAATCTCTCTGTTGTTTACTAGGAGGGCAGAGAAAGCGTCACTACACGTAGAGTTGGAAACATTTCTACAACTTTCCCTGAAGCATGAACAACTACCCACCAATCAAATCGCTCATGCCACGCTGCAACCCCATCACCTTGTTTACCCTTAAACTACTCTGGGGAGGAGAACATTAATTGGAGTCAATATTTATGTTCTCCATTTGAAACAAATTTACTCAAAATCACTATCACTGTCGGATTCAAACTGAAGATTTAGATGAAACCACAATTTCTTTACCTCACTTATAGCACGTAGCCCATCATAGAGATTTGTGAATATATCTTGTTGCCACACGATGGTTTTTCTTGACATGTTTTGCAACCGATTGATCCCAAATTACTGTCCAACAGCCAGGTGTGAACAATTATGATATTTTATCAATTTGTTCAATTTAACAACTTTCTCATGTAACAGTTTGCCAGACTGGTACATTATCATTTGAAAAACCAAAATCGACGACATTTACATTTTTCTCTTTAAAATATTTGTCAAAAAACAAGTTAGTACTGATATGAAACCCACCAACGCTTCCGGAAATACTGTTTTAACAGTTTTTTCGAAAGATTCTAGCCTTCCTTTCATTAATCCCTCCACAAATTTTAATAACTGGTGTGCTAGGTTCGTTCGCAAACCCACTTGACAAGTCACTCTCTAACTTCTTTTCCCAAAGCAAAAATGGTTGCTCCCCGAGTTATCACGTAATCAATGTCTAAATCCTCAGGCTGTTTGTATCGATCAAAATTATTTGCCCTTGAACATCGGCCAGCAGACATTTTACCTGTTGTCGGACCTGTAAGTCCACAAATGACAATACATCAAAATTACTCTGTCGTGGATCACTAATTAATTTAATCTACTATTTTCTCGACACAGCTTAAGCAGTTGTACGCTGACTAAGCCAACGCACAAGTTGTAACTCTCTTCAGACCATATAATTGACACACTAGCATTTTGACAGTAATAGATAATTTGATTGAACACCAAACAAAGTTATCATAATACCTGCACTATCTCTAGAATATCAGCAACCACTTCGGGCGGTTTATATACCACCCTATATTGATCAAAATTTTTAACTTCAAAAATAACAATTTTTTGAATGAAAAACTTCTCTTTTCAAATTACCATCGCTGACACCAATACAATTTCTTATATTTACTCACTCTGCCATACGTTATCGTTCTCGCCTAGTTTTCTCTTCACGTCGTCGATGGTTGTCATATCGCCGTTGGCCGATATCCACTAAACGGACATGGCTCATTACAGTTTTAAATTATGTCTACGTAATTTGGTTAAAGTCTAAGATATGTTTACAAATACACGAAATATTTATATACCGGCTTCATATGCTTTGAAAAAACTGTCCATGGTCACATTTTCCAGATATTTTCAATTTTTCGCACAGAAGTGAAACAATTACGCTCTTTATATTTACAATTTTGGGAATAGACTAACACGGAACGCTCTTTTCTGTTCGATGGCGTGAAAATGGCTGTTTTTTATTTGGTACCAAACATGGTGTTAAAAGTTTTTATGACTCAGTGTGCATTTTTGTGACATAGATGGCGCCTAGAAAGGAAGTTCATGTATTTATCGACCTACTTCGATACCGGGATATATTCATAAAGCGAATATTATTAGGTGTATTGTGGAGCGCGCGCAAACCGCCAAGTGGCTTTAAAAATGCTCGTACGATGTGAAGCCATGTAATCACAAGTATGATATTCAGCACGAATTATAAACAATGCACGAGTTTGTCTGAAGTTGACGGAACCCAATCGATGTTCAGTGATCCACGTGTTATGCATGGCTTATATTAAAATAACACGATTCAAGATAAAAAGAATATAAACCTGCGTTATATTTTCATTTTCTGGACGCCCAAAAATCGAGATTTAACCATTGCATGAGATCCTGCATTTGACCTTCAACGGAGTCGCTTGATTTGATGGGTTAACTGGGTGATCTTGACTAGTTGATACTGTGGGAAATTTAGTGACATGATTTTGAACCATCATATATTTGGTTCGCTACATCCACTGAAAATGACCTCTGCCCAGTACGACAGACCAAGGAAGAGATATCGCCAGAGATTTATTGAAACCAAACAACCCTGTAAAGCAGGTCGCTCGAATGATAGGGGTTTCATGCACGAAATGCGACAAGAAAACTCATCTTCAAGAAACTGGCTGTGCAAAAGACCGCTTAAAATTGATTTGCAGTCTTCATATAGCCAATTTCTTGAAAATGAGTTTACATATCACTTTCGGTAAAAAAAAAAAGCCATTTTACGGAGGTGGTTGTATCCAACACATATATGGCACCAACACTTGCTTGGCCTGCAATACGGGCAAGGGATCCTTTCGAGAGAATCAAAATCATGCCCCTACAGAGTGACAACTGGTGAGATTCCAGAAAATGCAACACAGCAATAAAGCCGGTGACACTTAACAAACACTGTTCATCCAGTTACCCCATCAGTACGCGATTCTGTTGTGCATCAAATTTGAAAATTTTCCAATCAAGCGACAATCAGAAGGTTAAACAACCATCTGGATAATTAACTCACACAATTTGCTGCTTTTCCCATGATCTCAATTCATTAAAAATTCAAAACAATCGGGTGAATAGCATAGGATTTATATACAGGGTTATATTTGAGATTCAGCAGCCAGGTTTGGGAGTCATACTTCATGTATATTAGACATGACTATTTCACACTGATTTAGGACATTTTTGTTTCATAAAAATAAATGTTAGTATGTGTTGCAACATGTGTTAGAACAAAGGCGTGTTTTCATCTTTATTTCCATCCTTATTTGTGCTGATTGATGTTTTAAAATTTTGCCTATATTTGACACTTAATTGTAAAAATGTTTTCCTGTATTTTACCGGCAATTCAGAAATGAAACAATATGAAACATACTTTGGAAATAAGCCACAAAATGTATAGTTTGTCGGTTTATTTTTCTAACTACACCCTCACGTGCATGACACATTCGGATTCATAGAACAGCAGGGAGGTAATTTTGGCAGATTTGGACGTCAAGGCACCATGGATCTCTCGATGACTCGACCAAGCTCAAGTCATCAAGATAGTAGAAATCAGTCTGGAAGCTGATCGACAATTAAATCACCAACCAAAACAAGCCTATATATCTACCCTGGTACAATATATATGATCCAATACTCATTTCGGTCAAAATAGTTTATAAAATTAACTTTTTTTTGTAAATGACAAATGACCACTGGGACGTCTCTATAGTGTAACGACATCTCAATCAAACGACATATATGATGAAAAAATAACTCCTTTTGGTGAGTTATCCATTTTCTTGGAATGAATATAAGGAACACAAAGAACCACTTGCTATGTTCTTCCTCGTGCTAATAAACGGCCGGTAGCAGCAGTGTCTGATTTTCGGCCCACCGTGTCTCACAGCCCCATACCATATTATCGTAATAACCCATAATCTTCTCGATAATCCGCCAGTCTCTTTTCGGCGGGGATGCGACATTAGGTAGGTATTAAATGTCAACTTAGCGTGTCGAAATATTGAATTGAATTGAATATATTTTATGTTAGTGACCTGTGTATAAATATAATACATATGCGTGCAAATGTTATGTTACATGTCCAATACACCCGGCCGTTAAGGCCTATATAAATCACTTTAAGTCCAATATATTTACATCAAGTTACACGCCGGGTTGGCGTGTTAATGCGACAGTAAAATTAGGAATTAAATGGCAACTCGGTGTGCCGAAATAACATAACCGAAGTGCCCTATCTCCTCAGGAAACTGATGCATCCGATGGGGGTTCACGGACATGCCTGAAGACATTATACCATGCATCCATATACCCAGCTCGCCGCCCAGTGAGTTTTCTGAGACACACGGACAGACAAGCTCTCCAGACCGAAGCACCACAAGCCAAGGAGGACAGGATGGGGTGGGGATCGAATGTTCTTTTGGCTGTTGTGATGCGCCCATATAAGTTCTCTTTTTAGACTCTCCCGAAACTATCAAACGTAATCAGAACAGAGAGGACAACTCGTGTTGACCACCAAATCCATAATTGTAAATTAGACAGCAGCTGCTATCTGAGTACTCCTGGGCACAAGGAGAGTAAAATACACGATCTTGAATGGCTTAATTCATCTTGAAATGTTTTGTAATTCCTCTAGCGCTGCATCCATGCAGATGGATATGACACTCCCAAATCATAAATATATTTTTATAGAAATAGTTGCAGTCACAAGTCCCCCACCGCGAGTACCCACCTTGATACCTTTATACAAGGTTTGTATCTCTCGGACCTGTATTGAGCATAGACTCAATTGCGATCAAAATTCATCAAAATCCCCTGTGCTTGAGATCCGCACCTTTAATTTGATGTATCTGGATACGTGGAAGATCACCAAAGATATGTAGGTTACAAACACCTAATTATTTCCCATTGGCGACAGTGTTAACTAGAAGTCCCACCGGCCATGGGTTAAGCCTATTTGAACTTCACGTGGTCAATTTTCCCTTAGAACGTCATCCGCTGCACCAGTCTGTGACGACAAACGCGCACTTTTCGGTATTGTTTTCAAACGATAATCTTGCATTTCCACAACTACTCCATTTACTGCACAAAAATCAGCAGCATAAAAATACCCAGACCCCTTCCATAACATCGGGACCCCACCAGACTCTTCCTGGACATCCAAAACATGCATGATCGCCATATTTACGTAGGCTATGATTTTATGTTCCCGCTTATGGATATTTCCCTCCATGATAATCAACCAATCAGCAGCCAGATTGTTTTTTTTATGCTGACTCGAGTTTCCCTACACAAATTTAGGAAGCGTAACTCTATATAATTAGTTGCTTGTAACCTATATGAACATGTGCACACTTTCGAAACCGGACAAACCCTTGAACAAATTCCCATCAAATAAAGCATAGCTAGCACTGTATAATTCCAATTGTCACTATGATGTATCATGTGTGGTCCTGTCAGTGTGGCCTCAGCAGAGTAAATTCTGAAGTGCTACTATGCTATATTTGATAGGAATCTGTTCAAGGGTTTGTCCGATTTCGAAAGTGTGCACGTATTCATATATATCTTTGGTAATCTTCAACTTATCGATGCGGGAGATACATCAAATTAAAGGTGCGAATATGATCTAAAGAACTGGGTTTGTGGCATTATCTCATTCATAGGGGATGTTGATGAATTTTGTTCGCAAGCGAGTCTATGCTCAATATTGGTCTGATATATACAAACCTTATATAAAGGTATTAAGGTGATACTCGTGGTTGGATTGTCGCACCAGGGGACCTGTGTTTGCAGTTAGATAAATATCGTTATCACCCAGAGGAAAAACTCTGTTATCTGTATCCGCGGCTATCTACCGCACGCGAACAGCAAGTCACTGAATTCGAACCACAAAATTGGTGACGTTTTCGCCTAATTTACAGCTTGACGTTAGCCGTTTGAACGGGAACTTGTAGTTTGCAAACTGTCTATTAACACCAATATCAGTTGTCATATTTCTCATTTCACCCAAATTGGCTGGTTAATTAACAGTGGATATCCAACTGATGTGTGTGCCAGAAAAAATGATGTGGAGGATTTGTGTAAATGTTAGCCCAAACTACATTTCGAAGTAACGATGATTTTGTTTGTTTATTTCGAGAAATAATACCGCATCAGATGAATTCAGCCCAAATATATTGACAGGTGTCGAGGGTCTAACTCTATACTGAGCAATAAAAAAGTTATATAATAAATACCGAGTAGATTTAATTTAACGCCAATGGGTCGTTTATGTGCGTTTAAAGGTACTCAACCCGATAAAACTCCTCTCAATTACTATTTCAATGGCTTCGGGGGTCAAAAATATTTGATTCGAGTCGAGGAAGTCACCCATCAAAGCTCAGATTTGTTAGATATCGATTTTAGAAATCTATTATTTTTCATTATCGGGAATACTATCTGGCCCAGAACTTTTTAGAGTTATCCATCCTTGTCTGTTTGAATAGATTCGGAGAACACATCCAGAGCAGATTACGTCAGTTAGTAGTACTGATCTCGAGTTTATAACAAATTTCAAAAATCAATATCTAATAACTCTGAGCTTTGTTTGATGGGTTCCTCGACTCGAATCAAATATTTTTTACCCCCAAAGCCAAAGAAATAGTAATATAGGACCCTCCGATCGGATTGTTGTTGTTGGAATCTGTTGAGATGGGGACCCTCTTTACGGGTTGAGTACCTTTAAGAGTATTTATGTCTAAAGCAATTTAAATAACGATCTTAAAATGAATTGGCCGGTATATTTGATTAGTTATCAGGGTTGTAGTTGCATAAATTAAAATATATCTTATTTTTATGCTAAGATAATTGCGTGGTATTTGTTAGGGTTTCATCGGTATTGCGGTTAACACAAATCCCATATATGGAAATTCCAAATATGGAAATTGACTTGCGCATGCGCAGAACAGATACAATGGTCTTACTATAAACGAGGCAATAAGCCATTGATGACAATAAACACCGACGCAGTTAAATAACGGCATTGCATGTCGGTGTATTATGTCTTTAAGAGTGTGTTGATGTCTAAATGGATGTGATTAACTATTAAAAATTATTGCGCCTACATATTTCGATAATTATCAGGTCCATAGTTACATCATGAAACAATATTTCTGACTTTTATGTTAAAAGTATTGCTTGGGAATTATTGGGATTGCCGTTTCCTTATATGGAAACTCCTTATTTGGAAGTTTCTTGCGCATGCGCAGAATTCATAGAATTCGACGAAGACGTCGCCATTTTTTTTATTAGTCCAGAGGCAGAGCAATTTCTACTGACTTCTTTCATTTATTTAATTTATGATGGCGATGTTATTTGATCAATTATTGTTAATTTTGTGTTGATAACACAATGGTAAGATCAGTTCTGCAAATATCCACCGCACCTGCAAAGTTGATTTGTATAATCGTATATTTCAAAGACGCTTTGTTCTGTTGGCATGTTGTCATTTTCTGCGATTGCTAAATTTACTCAAATTACTGGACTGTCGGATTTTTCTTTCGCGATTTACATTTACAAATCCAAATAATGCAAATTCCAAATAAATCCTTTTCTTTTAACGAATTTTTCTCCATTCACTATTTGTTATACTGATAATAATATTTTATTGTTTTGCCATAACTTTCTTAATCTTATTGGTGTACTGTATCACCATGGTCAGAGCTGTGAGGGCAAATTTACACCAGGGCTGCCAACAGTTTTCACCTTTTAATGCTGTTCAGTATACAGCAATTGCTTTGGTAGCATTGTTATTTTTTTCATCTGGCCGGATCAACGATCAAAACCAAAATGATCAACTTGTGAACATTGATGCATATGATTTGGATGGACTGTTAGAACAGGGAACGATTTTGTATTCGCAGTTAGTTCAAAGTGTACATAGGGACATTCTAAATTCAAACACTGGATATCTCGGACATTATCATTTGCCCGAAAATTTAGACCTGTTTAACAGTATTTTCCATATCCGATATGTTCGCGACCAATTTCACTGTGTTGTAAATGGGGATATAGAGAGGATTTTTGGACAACAATCGTTTCTTGTTCTATTTGTTGTTGTACATTGCATTACTTTGATATAAGTTGCGCTTGTGTTATTCTCACAAAAGGTAAATTTGATGCGTGTTTGATGCATGTTTACATTTCACAATTCGTCTGCCGTGTACAGTCTGCGACGGAATTCCACATGTCCAAGCGCCATTGATTCCTTAATTACAAGACTAATAAATCGAATGAGGTCAAATTTTCGCATATAACATGACTCGTATGTTATTCTGCACCATTCTGATGAGTGCCGACTTTCATTTCGCATTATTTTCGTTTTCATCGAAATATAACCGTTCTCTATGGAGATCATGTTCCCATGTTAATTTTTTCAACCAAAACAAATTCATTGTTTTGCCAATTTCAAGCTAGTTTATAGCATGGTCAGGGCATAATTTGGCCTATCGAGTGATGGTAGACGTTCCTTGAGCGTGCACAAAATGTTTTGGTCCCAACGAAGCAGGCTAAAATCCTGAAATTTGTCAATATTCATTTAAACTTCCAAAATTGGTTGAAATATGCTCAACAACATTCAGTTGAATGGTGACATTATTTATAGTCACCGACTAACTTCCACGATGAATAAAATGTGTTTTTATTGGTGACAATTATGTCGCGAGAGATAAAAATGTAAATTTTCTCAAGAAAATGTGAAATTTAGCTCATTTTAATTAATTTACTGATTAATATTTCTTCTGAAGGGTATCGGTGTGGGGCAATATTCTGGCCTGCGCCTTGGGGGGGGGGGGTGGAGTGCTGCTCAAATTTCAATTTATATTGATAAAATTGTCGCGAATAATTCTGGCCTGTGCCTTGGGGGGGGGGGGGGTGGAGTGCTACCCAAATTTCAATTATTGACAAAATATTTATAATCACCAACTAACTTCCACGATGAAATATATGTTTATATTGGTGACAATTATGTCGAGAAAGATTACTATATACGTCCCATCAATTACTATATAATTCTGGCACCATCTCTAGAGATAATTCAGATCGTGACCCCCCATTTTATAGTTTTGGTGCAACAGTACAGTACTACAGTTGCGATGCATTACAGGTAGATATGTGAACTCGCATCTGTGAGGTGAAATTGTTCAAAAATAAAGAAAGAAAGGTCCCAAATCAAGGTCCCTGTCCAAATCCCCAAATACACTGATGTGAGGTTTAATGATAACTCCATATATCTACATAACCAATACAAGGATGTGAGGTTTAATGATAACTCCATCTACATAACCAATATAAGGATGTGAGGTTTAATGACAACTCCATCTACATACCGGTATCCAATATAAGGATGTGAGGTTTAATGATAACTCCATCTACATAACCGATATAAGGATGTGAGGTTTAATGATAACTCCATCCACATAACTAATAAATATGAGTGAAATAAAACAAGTCAACTGGCTAAAAATGAAATTCCCTGCAATTTGAATATATACACAATTTGTTGTGCCCCCCCCCCCCCCCCCCCCAATGTCCTGTCTCTTTGTATGTATGTCTATCCGTCTAAATTGCTAGAAATGAATTCCTGCAAATGGTATATATAGACGATTTTTTTGTGACCCCAAATATCCTGTATGTGTGTCTGACACACTTTATGCAACTTTAGGCATATTTTGGGAAAATCCATGATGGCATCCAATATTGTCGTGGGTGGGAAAGAACGAGAGTGGCGATTATTTTAGGCCACAAATGTCCTGTCTGTCTGGTATTTATGTATGTCTATTTATGACATACTTCATGCTATTTTACGCACAGTTTGGTGGGAGGGACGGAACGGGGGCAACAGCTTCGACGCCGACTGTATTTTACCTCTGGCTGTCGCAGGGTGTTGCTGGTCTTTGGAACTTTGAAGCTCAAAGATTGCGTGGGGGTCTTTGCGCGATACATACATGTAAGATGACACACAGGCACAGAAACTTTATTGCTGCAACACGGATGCAAAAAGGTTAAAGGTGCTCAATCTGATTCGATAGTGCCCCCCCCCCCCCCCCATATAATCGGATTCAAAAAAGATGTTTACAAATGCCACTTCAGTTATCAATTGATTAATTGCTAAAAAAATAGTCCTAAGCACTGCACTATAGTACAAAATTATTTATCAACATGTTGTTCGATGAAATTTGGCCTTATTATCCACATAAAGCCTCTTCATTTTAGTTATCCATCTTCATTCGCAATTTGGTCCGATATCAGCAACTTGTCAACTAGGGGTGGCCAAATTCACATTTGATAACCAATTGCGCCTAAAAGCTTCAGCGTAATTCAGATTTCCATTACACTTAAGTTTAATAGCATTGCACTTTAGCATAATTCAAATTCCATATTTCAAAACTCCCCTGGAGCTGAAATAGAAGCAGCCAATTACTGATGCCATTAACTGTTAATATATATCTACCTTAGATGATACCATTATATGTAAGGTAGTAAGTCTATGAAAACCTATTACGTTTAAGCATAATGGCACTACACTTAAAGGCACGTGAGGCCTTAGTTGTCGAAAATATTCATATTTGTTCCAATCACCGTAAACAGAAAAACATTAAAACGCATACAGATTCGTTCATATATACCATGACCATCACGTACGCAGCATGTTATCATAAAGACCTACTATATTTTACCTAAGCAAGAGCCTGATTGTGTTACAGAAGACAGCACAATGCTACTGGCAAATCACACACTAATGGCATAAACGCTCTTTATTGGTTCCATATCAGGAATTCACCAACAAAGAACGCTCTTTATGTTTACCATCATAATATAAACAAACACCAGAAAAGTTACTTTTTATGCTTTTTGTTTACATAACAATGGTCAAACATTTGACAATAACATACTGTTTATGCGATATTTCTTATTTGTATACGGACAAAGTCTGTCTACATTTTGATGTTCTTTCTGTTTGTGGCGGTTTTTGACGGGTGGAAATTTTTTCACAGGATACCCACCGCCAAGGCCAACCGTACCTTTAAGCGTAGTAGAGTTGTGAAGTTATTATGCTTAAGTGTAAGTGTATTACGCTTAAGCGTAATTAACTATTAAAATTTAATTTGTCCTCCCATAGTCGACTGCTTATTCGGACACTAATAATTCTCAATCGTGACAAACAACATATTATTAAAATCAATCTGATACTTAAGATCGGTTATTTGGCTCGAATCAAATAGTGTTGACCACAAAATAAATATAAATTGAGGGCCGTTTAATCCGATTATCTATTTTAAAGCACTATCGATTATCAGATCTGATTTTTTTCAAAAAAAACACCATATATATATATGAATGATAAACAACTTTTAAGTTACAACGTGCATACTGCATTTGCTAAACAAGCTAGATAAAACTTGATAATTGGTACTTTTCACACACAAAACTACCAACGTATCCCAATGTTAACACTTTAACACTTTAACTCAATCTGTCTTTAGATTCAATATCAATATTTGACATTTCCACAATGAAATATTTCATAGATATATAACAACCAGACCAGATGACAGGCAGATAACACGCAGATTATCTCGATTATATCAATCTGTCTAACTCAGCCAAGCGACCACCCCTCTGATTTGATTAGTAACTGAGAAAGCATACATATCCACTACAAGTTATCTCTTTACAACAATATCATGTACAATAGTGGCCATGGCCCTCTGACTGGGCAAACCTTTTTATTCATTGTCGACACATTTGAAAATCAACATTCCACTTTGTTCCGATATTCGAACGATCCACAAAATACAACTCGGCCCAAATGCCTCTTCGTATCAATCCATATATATATATATATAGGTCCTGAATTCCTTTCAATTTCATTTAAAGGTACCGATTCCAACAACATTTATAGAATCCCCTTCAGTTATCAGAATCGATTAATTGTCGAAAAATAATACTAACCGCTATCAAATATAGTATATAATTGCCCGAAATATTTTATATTTATCAACATGTTCGACCAAATTTAGGCTTGTTATACACAGAAAGCCCATTTATTTAGAGTTATCCGTCTTCATCCGCAATTTGGTCCGATACTAACAACTCGTGTACTCTTTATTAGACCAATAATACTAGATTGTAAAAAATAATATATTTTAAAAATCCATTCTGATAAATCTGGCCTTTGATTGGTGGTTTCCTCGACTCAGATACAATATTTCTGACCGCCCAATCCATATAATTAAAAAATTATGACCGCTTAATAGGATTGTGCATCTTGAACTGCTATTCAATCTGCATACCAAAAGAAAAAAAGTTGCAGTATCCCTTAATATAACATCCCTCATTCAATAATCTCCAAACTGTATATCTAGTTTCAACGTCAATCCCACCCCCTCAACCCCCACTCCCTCATCATTTGCCAATTGTACACCCTTCGTTGCTGCCATATTGCAACTGCTGAATTTTCTTTAAAAATTATAGAAAAAATAACTTATGGTAATAGTTATAAATTCGGTGGGCCATTCATTAACTTATGGTTATAGATATAAATTTGGTGGGCCAATCATTAACTTATTGTTATAGTTATAAATTCGGTGGGCCAATCAATAACACATGGTTATAGTTATAAATTCGGTGGGCCAATCAATAACATTTGGTTATAGTTATAAATTCGTTGGGCCAAGCAATAACTTATGGTTATAGTTATAACTTCGGTGGGCCAATCAATAACTTATGGTTATAGTTATAAATTCGGTGGGCCAAGCAATAACTTATGGTTATAGTATAAATTCGGTGGGCCAAGCAATAACTTATGGTTATAGTATAAATTCGGTGGGCCAAGCAATAACTTATGGTTATAGTTATAAATTCGGTGGGCCAAGCAATAACTTATGGTTATAGTTATAACTTCGGTGGGCCAATCAATACTTATGGTTATAGTTATAAATTCGACGGGCCAACCAATAACTTATGGTTATAGTTATAAATTCGACGGGCCAACAAATAGATTATGGTTACAGTTATAAATTCGGTGGACAATCGTCATAGTCGGTTCTATTATAATTGACCAATCAGAATGAACCATGTATATGATTGGTATTCTTCAGAAAATGGCAGTCAACCCATTCAATCGACAAGTCACAAGCTGCTAGCAAAACCACATGAACGGACAAATATGCATGTTCCAGGCATGTGACAATCCCAACAAACTGGATTATGAATTGAGTGCGAGTATGTCTTCCGATTCATATTTAATACATTCTTTAAGACAAAATATTATTGAGACGAGAAATACTTTGAATTGATCACATACGTAACATATAAATGGTGATTCATAAGTGCAATATATATATATATATTATGATAGTGCGTGCAAGGTGTGCGTGTATATATGTCCGCGGTGAACGGGTTGAGACAATAGAAAAACTGGCATGGAACCTCTACCATCATGCATGATTGTGTTAGCCGCAAAAAGTGCTTTGTCGTCAGCAGTGCGTGTCCAGTAGCTTCCCAATTAAAACGAGAAGAACTCTTGCAATGTCACAGTCTTTGATTCTTCTGTTCTTGGGTAATGTATAGGGAATGCCATTATACAATTAGTGTTGATCAACAAATGATGACGACGTGGAGATAGAGCGACTGTTTCTGAATAACAACAAAGTTTTAGATCGCTCTGGTCGTTCAATATTTAAATGCTATCATTCGAGCTTCCAAATGGTGTCTACGTACAGTAATGCTCTAAGTAATCGACTTCTTAACCACAGCAGAATTATGGGTAACTTTTCAGGATTTAGTCGGAAATATGGCTTGTTGCCATTCATCGGAAAGCTCTCGGGGAGAGCTTTCCGATGAATGGCAACAAGCCATATTTCCGACTAAATCCTGAAAAGTTACCCATAATTCTGCTGTGGATAAGAAGTCGATTACTTAGAGCATTACTGTAATTTGGAAGTAAGTATAAGATAGGTAAATACACGAAATATTTATATACAGGCGTCATGTGCTTTGAAATATATTTGCCATGGTCACAGCCATTTCCCATCTGTTTTCAATTGTTCGCACCGAAGTGAAATAAACGATCTTTATTTCTACCATATCAGGAATATAATAATACTAAACGCTCTTTTCTGTTCCACACCGTGCACATTACTGTTGTTTGTTTGGGACTCAAACATCATTCAAACATCATTCAAACATCGACTTATTTCGACACCGGGAACAATTAAAAAGCGAGTATTATTCAGTTGATTACTCAGGCCCCTGGAGGAAATTACCAGATATACCAATATAACAATAACATGATTTTTGAGGGCGTTATGGTTTATTAACGGCCCGGCTGGAATGATTAACAGCCCAAGGGCCTATTAGCGGCCCGAGACGAAGTCGAGGGACGCTAATAGGCCCGAGGGCTGTTAATCATTCCAGAGGGCCGTTAATAAACCATAATGCCCTATGAAATCATGTTATTACTATTATTACCACAGTTTTGGACATTTGACCCATTTGAGGATTTAGTGGAATAATGAAGTAGATTAAGAGAGAAATATTTTCAAGAACATTTAAGTTTGATATCATTTGACTTTTCAGCTGACACGGACTGACGAAGTCTCGAAAATAGGACAGGGGAAAACCCAGCATTGGAGACGAGTAACAACCAATGAGAGGTTGACAGCTAAAAGTATCAATGCATACTTACGCTTGATACAATAATTCAATCATATAGCGTGAATTCCAATCATAAAACCACTTTTGTGTCGAGGAAATCGGATACATCTTCCCATTATTTTCTTGAAATAAACACGCCATAATAATCGGAAGTTGAAGGGACGTAACTCTCGCGATAATAAACGAGATCTATAGTTTCCGGGCGGCGGGCCGATATTGAACTAGGCTTCTCATTATCGGCCCGCGGCCCGCTGTTTTGGTAACAATACGCTATTTGGAACGCCCCGAGAAACATTATCAATGGCCTAGAGAACGCCCTATAAAGTGGTAATAATATAACAATAACATGATTTTTGAGGGCGTTATGGTTTATTAACGGCCCGGCTGGAATGATTAACAGCCCAAGGGCCTATTAGCGGCCCGAGACGAAGTCGAGGGACGCTAATAGGCCCGAGGGCTGTTAATCATTCCAGAGGGCCGTTAATAAACCATAATGCCCTATGAAATCATGTTATTACTATTATTACCACAGTTTTGGACATTTGACCCATTTGAGGATTTAGTGGAATAATGAAGTAGATTAAGAGAGAAATATTTTCAAGAACATTTAAGTTTGATATCATTTGACTTGTCAGCTGACACGGACTGACGAAGTCTCGAAAATAGGACAGGGGAAAACCCAGCATTGGAGACGAGTAACAACCAATGAGAGGTTGACAGCTAAAAGTATCAATGCATACTTACGCTTGATACAATAATTCAATCATATAGCGTGAATTCCAATCATAAAACCACTTTTGTGTCGAGGAAATCGGATACATCTTCCCATTATTTTCTTGAAATAAACACGCCATAATAATCGGAAGTTGAAGGGACGTAACTCTCGCGATAATAAACGAGATCTATAGTTTCCGGGCGGCGGGCCGATATTGAACTAGGCTTCTCATTATCGGCCCGCGGCCCGCTGTTTTGGTAACAATACGCTATTTGGAACGCCCCGAAAAACATTATCAATGGCCTAGAGAACGCCCTATAAAGTGGTAATAATATACTATAACAGTGACAAAGTGTACGTGTACACAAGTCATATATTTGGGAAAAACACACCATCTATCATATTCCTCATATATTCTCAAAATTTTCTTCCCAGTCCCAATATGTTCCATTTTGTCTTATTAGCCATGACATTTGCTTTCTTTTTTTGTATAACACGATAGTATCACACGAAGGGAAGTTTAGGTATCGTATCGAAAACTAGCAAAACCTACCAACGAAAATCGGTCGTCAGTTTCCCTGTCCGATAAATGGTGATTATACACGGATACCGATTCAATTATTACCATCGCAATTGCCGAATTTGCGAAATCCACGTACGATATGTCGACTTCACTTCAATTGACTTCGTCAAGTTATACATCAAACGAAAGAAACTTTCCTATAACATACACTGGGGAATATTTTGGCATAGTTGACAATTTTTTTGAATTATAGAGGATATTAGGCGAACAGGGAGACTGACGACTCGTTTTACTCCCAAATTTCCAGTAGATGTTGCAAGTTTTCGGTACGATGTCTCGACTTACCTTCGTTTGAATCTATGGAATTATATATCTAAAGAAAGGAAATTTCATGGCCAACAGGACACACTGAAATATATTGTGACTATGTTGAGCGATTTTGAGAATCTATGAGGAATATGATAGACGGTGTGTTTTCCTAAAATCGGATTTGTGAATTGTCACTGGTATAGTATATATTGGTTTCGCTGCTATTTGCCCCATGGGCCTGTGGTTTATTTCGGAGCGCAAACCAATAACAAAAGATAAATAAATAAAAAAAGCCAAATCAACCCATTTGAGCTGCCAGCTTCCGTTCCACGAGAGACTAACGCCCAGGCCAATAAGCTTGTTAGATTATTCCTAGCCGATTAACTAAATAATTTCAAATGTTTATCGGCTGCAATATGTCCTCGTGCAAATAGGTTCATATATAGGACCTAAATATTCACACAGCTTAATATTAGACACATTTGGTTCTGAAATAAGCTCATATAGAACTCATACCTGTTATTCCGCTGAATTGCGCGGGCCGCATTGAACACATATTATAAAGAGAGGTTATCTGGTAAGTCGTGTCATTGACAAAAATAGAGATTAAACAGTGCATATATTAGGTTATTTCGTATTGACACGAGCATATTTTTTCTCAAATAAGCTGTATATGGGCCTAAAACGCGACTTTCAAAATAGGCCCGTATTGTGCTTATTTTCACGAGAACAGGCTGGTTTATCCTTTCCAAAATTGACACACATATATGTTACAACCACTTATACTACGCCCACGATCAGATAGCGAAAGATACTTAATCGGGGTTATCGATTAATATTTCACACGTGTTATTGCGATTGAATATCAATCGCTATCTAATCGTGAACTAATGGCTGGATACAACACATACTAAAAAGCGGGCATCTTGTCAACATTTCACTCAGAAACAGTAACTTACCCCCGTCGTATGATCACAAAGCAATGCGAATAATACCAAAAATATGCTATCTCGGAGAACAAGCGAATCATAGACAGGAGATATATTAGTCCAAGTTTCCTTCGATGTTAAACCAGCTGGTGACATCGGTGGGGATAATAATGATTTGCGTTAAAGTGCGGCTGCATTACACTCTTCTATATATAGCGGATTTACGCCCAGACCCAGTGGCGGGATTCTTCGTCAATTGTAATCCAATTTTATCAAACAAATCAACACAAAATGCTACATGTATCAAACGACTGACATATTACGGTCATGATGGTGTATTATAATCTACACGTTGTGTTAATTACGCACATAAGAGTTGCCATGTAATTAGGAGTAACCTCACATTTGATATGTTTGTTTAGTCTACAGAGAAGACTCGAATTGCTACGAAGTTCGCGAAATCAAATAAGTTCCTATTCTTTTTTTAAATGTGTAAACATTGTGAACAAAATAATTTTTCACATGAAATTACTACTTTCAGTTGACAACTCTTGTGACGTTCAGAACAAATGTGACGCTTTTTCTAAGGAATAGACCGGGTTTCTTTCACAATTGTGGCACGATATTACCGTCATTTGTATTGTCGATGAACCGTGATTTACGCTTCAAGTCAGCTATAGAAGAGTGAGTCCCATTACATGCGGTGAGTCCCATTACAGACGGTTGCGCTTTGGCTTTCGTCGCATCGAATACAACTGAGAAGTTGCATTGACATGATGTTCGCCGCCTGTGATGATGTATATAAAGAAATTGGACTATCCAAAGCCTTCTGATGTCATTTTGACATGTCAAATTGTGGCGCTAACTCTATTTAAATGTTGATGCATATTTATTCCTACTAATACTTTATTATTCCCTTAACCTCAGTCTCCCTGCTAAAGTGTGCATATATTTCACGGTCTGTCATTTATGTATACACAGACAGGACGCTAATTGATTATAGCTTATGGTATCGTATAATAACTCCATATACCCCATTGCACCTTCATCGAATCGAAGACAATACAATTAGAATTATTACGTCTTCCACGTATGTCCCTTGCTAATGAGTATTTGCAAACCCAATGTACGGAAAGCCGAACGTGACAACGTTGTGTGTATTGTAGTCGATGCGATGAAAGTGCGACATCTGTTACCAAAACGGAGGCAACCGTAATTCGAGTCATTCGACGTTTACAAACCAGTATTATCCTAACTGATTTCACTAGCTGGTTTACGTCGGAGGAAACTTGGACTGGAGATATATTATATGCTTGTTTGAATACTTTCCACAATGCCATTGGTGTTCGCCGTCTATAATGTCTGACAATGATCAATTTGAACAATAAAATCTATTGACAGAAACTAGACTGTGAAAATACGCGTCACAAGTCTGCATTGTCCAACTGACGCACTTTTGAATAAAAGTTTCATGGTGAAACAACATCGGTATTTTTCTTTATCGCTTTCTGCATTTTCTCCTGAGCCCACTTCTGTTCTTTCCCTTGAGAAAATGCGGCAAATGCCACAGCACTGAATCCCAGAATACCAGCTCCAATGTAGAAAACCTCCGTCCATTCTTCTCGAGTGTGCTGAAATGAAGAAGGCAGTATTTATTCTCCATTCTATAATAGGGCGATGGTTTCGTTGGTTTGGGATTTTGACTCATATTTATACCATCATATTATCAGAAATGTGATCTTTATTTACAATATCCCATTTTGATATCACATTAGCTTATTTCAACAGGAGAATTTTCCGTGGAATACGAATAGTATATCAATGACTTTGGTACTAAATCTGATAACTAAATTTTAAATGTTTTTTCGATGAAGTTTGGAAATAGATACAAACTAAGGGTACGTTACATTGCTGTAGATCTGTATACAGTTCTACACGCATACTAGTGTAAACGGATTGATTTAGAAATGACACAGAAAGAAAACGGTATTCGTTCGTGTGAGCAAAAATCGTGTCCGTTATAATTCACGGTCAACACCGAGGCATTGCGACAGGCAAATCTGATTTGATTAATTGTTACCCGGGCTTGTACTGGTCTAATGTAATATACGAGATCATATTAGGTGCACCGTTTATATATTATTATAAACATTGAACACACGGCGCTAGAAATCGATGACGGTAGTTACAGCAGTTTTCTATGTACAAATAAATAAGCATGGAAGTGCAATCATCGATTTCATATTTTACCATATACAGTGGCTTTCCCAGATTTGTTGGGTAAAACTAAATGTACATTTAATATCCAACAGATCATAACGCTGCATTTACGATATGTACTCACATCTTGTACTATGAAACCAATGGCCAACGGAGCACTGATAGTAGCTACTGTTTTGGTGGCGATTGCGAGACCCTTCAATGCACCGGCGTGCCTGAAAATGAAATATAGCTTACAATAGCACGAGATGTGATTATCTCAGTGTTTCAAAACGATATACTAGTACCCAACCAGTATGGTATATATGGCTGCTTGGACCTTTAATAATGTGACGGTCAACTATTTTTCTAGAAATAAAATCATCAAGGCTTTATATCGGTTGTGCCATATCAGAAAATACGACATCTGAACTACATGTAGAAAAATACATAAATAGATTATCTGTATTGAGTCGCAATTTTATACTAAATTTATTAACCGAGTGCATTACATTCGATTCGTGCCTCGTTAGAGCTCGACTAGGACGAGATTAATACATTTCGTACAACAATGCGACGAATTTGAGATCGTTTTGAGCACATAATCAAATTTTAGAAAGGAGAAACGTTTTCCCGAAACGGCTGGGGTTAAAACAAATTGTTATTGATTTCCTTATCACACCAAAGAGGAAGTACAGACACCTTCAAGAAAAAATATAGTTCATTTTAAATGTGTCATTTCATGTTGACAAAATTTTCAAACACCCTTATCACCCATGTTTATCTCACAGTCAACACTAAATAACCCAACACAAATTGAATACCATAATTATATTCTAATTAAAGACACGGTTGGCCTTGGCGGTGGGTATCCTGTGAAAATATCTCAATCCGTCAAAAACCGCCCCAAACAGAAAGAACATCAAAATGTAGATAGACTTTGTCCGTATACAAATAAGAAATATTGCATAAACAGTATGTTCGCTATGTTCAAAGGCATCAAGGCAGCTAAATGTCTTAAAGAGACTTGGACATATGCTGACCCTCTCAGGCAAAAAATGTATCTTCAAATCTTTCATCCTCTCAAATTTTAATTACTGTCCTCTTACCTGGCATTTCTGCAGTGTGTCCTCTACGGACAGGCTGGAGAAAATTCAGGAGAGAGCCTTTCGTTTTATCTATAATGACTACACATCTGATTATGACTTTCTCCTAAAGATTGCAAACCGTGAGCATCTACATCTCCAAAGACTCAGACTTATGGCACTCACAGTTTTCAAAATACTAAAGAAGGACATTAGCACTCCTTCTTATTTGGACTGCCTGGTGAAACGTAAACATAGTTCATACTCTTTTAGAAATTCTGAGACTCTGGAACTGCCATCACCTGATACTACTACTTTCGGTTTAAGCTCGTTCAGATTCATGGCACCTAAAGTGTGGAATTCTCTTCCAGAGTCGTGCAGAACCGCAGAGACGATGAAAGACTTTGAATGTATGTTACAAACCTGGAATGGTTTTAAATGTAAATGCAGTGCCTGTAGGATATCCTAATTATATGCATATGTTTTGTATTTTAATCCGCACTCTCTGATCAGGTATCTCTGAATGGAACAAAACGTGTTATCCAGGAATGAAATATGGACTCGTTGTGCACATTACTGTGCCGTATATGAATATACAAATTTGTGTCTTACGCTTTTGATCCAGTCAGGGCTACCTGTCCTCAGGGATTTTACTCGTCTTTTACAAAGTTTTAGCTAATATACATGTAATTTATTTTTCAGATAGGTTGTGTTTTATTTCACGTTACTGTTTATGTACATATTCATTGTTTTACAAGTCAGTTAAGAGCTTAATGCTCATGTTTGTAATTTAAAATGCCTGACTTTATAAATAAAGCTTTTGAACTTGAATGTTATGGTCATATGCTTGACCATTGTTATGTAAACAAAACCGTAAAAAGTTACTTTTCTGGTGTTTGTTTATATTATGATGGTAAACATAAAGAGCGTTCTTTGTTGGTGAATACCTGATATGGAACTAATAAAGAGCGAGTATGCCATTTGTGTGTGATTAGCCAGTAGCATTGTGCTGTCTTCTGTAACAAAATCAGGCTCTTGCTTAGGTAAAATATAGTAGGTCTTTATGATAACATGCTGTTTACGCGATGGTCATGGTATATATGAACGGAACTGTATGCGTTTTACTGTTTTTTTGTTTACGGTGTTTGGAACAAATATGAATATTTTCGACAATTAAGGCCGCACGTGCCTTTAACATAATTAATAATAACATTGATCGATATTATTAGTTATCTTCAGCAACACTGGGGGTACATGGAGATTTAATACTTGGATGTTGATTTTGAATCCCGAGGCGGAGCCACTCATGCACCAATATCGGGGCCTGAACCTACGTCACCAATCAAGTCTCTAACCCAAAGCGGAACCTACGTCACCAATAAAGTCTCTAACCCAAAGCGATTTTTATTTTAAATGTGTTTGAAACATATATTCAGGTTTGACTGACGGGATAAACTAGTACATGAGCTGTGGAAATTCACACTGCACATTCAAAAATCAATAATCGTTAAAAATTCATATTTATAACTGAAATTTACAAGAAAACTAGGTATGTATTGTGTCCAATTTGAACACCAAACGCAGCCCGAATTTTTTTTTCGGGGGACTATTAAAATAGCCGGTGTCCGTCGGTCCGTCCGGACGTGCGTGCGGCCGGAAATTGTTTCCGGGTGATAACTTTAGTTTCGGTTATTATATCAAAAGCAAATTTCATAGGTGAGTTTATCACTCCAAAATACAGGTCAAGTTCGAATATGGGTTTGCTCCGCCCATTTTTGCGAGAGTTGTGGCCCCTTTTCGACTTGGAATCCTGTCAATTTCTTGTTTCCGGATGATAACTTCAGTTTGTGTGATCATATCGTAACCAAATTAGGAATGTGCGTTTATCAGCTCGAAATACAGGTCAAGTTCGAATATTTAGTTTGTGTGATCATATCTTAATCAAATTTAGTATGATAGTTTATCAGCCCAAAATACAGGTCAGGTTCGAATATGGGTTTGCTCTGCCAATTATTGTGAGAGTTATGGCCCTTTTACGACTTAGAATCCTGTCAATTTCTGGTTTCCGGGTGATAACTTTAGTTTGTGTGATCATATCTGAATCAAATTTGGTATATGAGTTTATCAGCTCGAAATACAGATCAAGTTCGAATATGGGTACGATCCACCCATTTTTGTCTGGTTGCTTCGGATTTAGGGTCCTTGTTATTTTTTTCAGAAAGCTGATGCCCCCAATGAAGCCACTTTTTCGGGGGACACTGTGGCCGGACGGCCTTTTATTATTTCAATTGTTTGTGGGCCAGAAACACGGACGATCTTGCAGATAAAGATGGATAACTCTAAAATCAAATGGTTATTATTACCACTTGATTTTAGATATATCCATCTTTATCTGCAAGACCGTCCATTTGAACACGTGTTTCTGGCCCACAAACAATTGAAATAACAAACTTCAAAAATCGATATCTGATCAATCTGAGCTTTGATGGGTAGGTTCCTCGACTCGAATAAAATATTTATTACCCCTGAAGCCAAAGAAATAGTAATTTAGTAGCGTCTGATCGGATTGAGTACCTTTAATAGATAGTTCGTAAAATGCACATAACCCCTTTCACTCGTAAGTACGACAACCCCTGCAATATCTAGATCATCCACTGCATGACTTCCAGATATAAACTATCCGAAAGTCCGAAGCGACGGTTTAGAAATTACATTAGTGAAGTATATTGGTTCCTGACCCTAAATATGATCTGATAATGAACGTCCAATTTCTAGTAGACAACAAACTCTCACAAGTTGCAGTATAGATAATAGAATAAGATATGATTATCACCTTGGCGCAATGTCGAAGTGGTTCATTTTGCTGCCGAAATTAGTTATGTTGATGGAGGCTATAGCGAAAGTGAATAGCATGACAGCTATGTCTCTCTGTCGCGGCTCCACATATGTCAAGCCGATGGTGAAGCCACAGGCCAACAGACAACCTGAAACAAAGTGGACCGAAATATTAATTGTACAGAAAAACAAATGTTATTTCTCAAAAGTAGTGTACACATGTTGCAATATTCTTCTAGGGGAGTGGCTATGCTTTTGAATGATATATAATATTTATTGTTTGATTGCGTAAAACGCGAGAACATTAAGTTTATATATCTGTTCCTCATTCCCGTTACTCGGAAAAGAATATGTTTTAGCTAATTTCCGATTCACCGCTAACGTTCCTGGCCAATGATACGCATAGTTCTCAAAAGTAGTGTTTAAGTGTACCTTCAGACGACCACGATACAATCGTAAGTGGAGGAATCGGGCCCGACGAGATCGTGGATAGTTTGTTCAGACGATTGCGATGTCACGTGCATTATGATATCGTAGGTTGTTCTAAAGCATGTGATTGACTACCCTACGGTCATTCCCAGCAACGATTTTTACGTACACACGACTGCGATTACGTCGCAAGTGGAGGTAACCAAGGATACGCCACGATTTCGCATCTAAAATCAAACAGCGCTTGATATTACTTTATGACCTACGATTTTGACGTGGGCATGCGCAGTCCATATTCCGGTTACTTCTTACGACGGAAATCTTTCCACTTACGATTGTATCGTGGTCGTCTGAAGGTACACTAAATGTTGCAATATTCACGAATGGGAGAGGCCATGCTTTCGAATGGTGTATAATAAGTATTTTTTTATTTCGTAAAACGCGAGAACATTAAGTTTATATATCTGTTCCTCATTCCTGTTACTCCAAATAGTCATTTCGTTACTCGGAAGTTGTTCCTGTTCCTCGTTCCGTTCCGGTTACTCTAAATAGTCAATCCCGTTATTTACCACCACTGTATTGGTCGGGAGCAACTTACTGTAACTCATTTTGTATTAGGGTAGATGTATGACAATTTCACCTACACCTTTAAATATCCGTATAATACCATTTTTAGAATCGAGTTTGTGATCATTAAAGTGACGAGAAAGACTCCGCTGAGGTGTTCCGAACGGAATGACAAGTAATCATGTTAAAATAAATTATTTCCATAAATTTGATAATTTTTTCTTGTATTCTTTAACAATTTTATAATTTCACCCATACAGAGCCCCAGACAAACATGAGCAGACGACACTCTTCTATATGCTTCTATATATGTGTGGGGCTCCCTACAGGGTAATGGATGTTTTTTATTTTATGTCCTAAAAATTGTCAGAAACATTTATTTAAAAAAAATGATAAAAAATTGTTAGGCCAATGCATTCTCTTATATATGCGAGGCGACCTATGGTCGATTCGCATATATAAGAGAATGCATTGGCACAGGGTAAAAAAAATCCCGACTTACGACTGGATTTGATATGGCGGGTCACATATATAGTTGTAGTATTGCTTTTATCTTTGGTACACGTATTCTGTTCTAGGTTGTTAATTTATTCCAGAAAAGGCAGTCATTTGGGTTTAATTCAATATATATCCTCTATTCAGACGTCGAGGTCCGAAATTAATCCATTGATTGAATTTATTTTGGGGAAACTTAATTAATGACTTGAATCTCAGATTATATGGTCAAAACTCATCCATTAATAATTTTACATATGTTTTCTCTAACCCCATGTCTAGTTACCTCAAACCCAATGTTTCGTTAATGTAACCCAACGTTTGGTCGGATTCGGTTGACTGAACGTTGGGTTGGAGTCTGACTAAACTTTAGTTATATTCAACCCAAATTTTATTGGAGTGCAGCTATACACACACCTTCACGATGTGACAAGATGGTGCACCACATGTGCTGGTATACCCCAAGTTGTCACAGTGAAACACGAACAGAAAGTTTAAAGCAAATAAAAGAGAAAACATCATCGCACGATACTTCATTTGAAGCTCTTGTGATGGTGAACACATATCCATGTAACACTATATATAAAAATGGTGACCTGGCTCGAGGGCAACATTGCGGATTGTCTCCCCGAGGAACCAATGTATCCCGAGGCGGAGCCGAGGGAGACATTGGTTCCAAGGGGAGACTATCCGCAATGTTGCCCTCGAGCCAGGTCACCATTGTTTTTATTATACCGAATAACCATGTCAGCAGTTCTGAAAATTTAACCGGCATCCATGATGTTTACTGTGACGAATGCGGAAGTCGTCTCAATCGTGACGATTTGGGGTTTCCGGTTTGAATGTCTCGGTCAAAATACGTCATAAAATTTCGTTCGGGTGCTTCCGTGAACATGTTCGGGCTCTTTCGGTCGGAGCGGTAAACATTGCAAAAAATGGTGACTGGCAATGTTTCATGAGCGGGAAACATTGATAATTGTAAAACACACCCTATGGGAAATTAACATAGGCTTTTAATATGAGGTATAATAAATGTTATTGGGATCCTATAATAAGCAGAATGACGCTAGAACGGAAATAAGATCAAAACCAATGAGCATCCTCTTTTGACAGCACTCCTGGTGGCAATAATCCACTTCCAAATTATATTCAAAGCCGACAAACCATGGCTGATATATATGCTCTGCAGGAATCGCGAACTGACGTCCAGACGGACGTATGCAATCCAGTATATACCACAATATTCGAGCGAGGATATAATAAAAGGGAGTATGCTAATAGCCCGATTGGCAACCCATTGAAAGACCTTGTGATGGTGAAGACAACATTTAATTAAGATATGATAACCGGTGTTTGAGATATCGAGAAAACCGTTATTCCCCAAACAAAGAATGATAACTCTAGAACGGACATTGCAAACGTCATTTGGGTCTTCTTTTGAAAGCACCCGTGGTGACAAAACTCTATCACAAATTTAATCAGATCCGCTAAACCATGGTTGAGATATCTGTGCCGAACCACAAAATTAGTATATCCATATTCACCCTTTCTATACATACTAAATATTCATTGATGAGTAGTTCCCTCATGAAATAATCAGATAATAAGTTCATATGGCGTTCGTTGAACTTATTATCCGAATATTTCCCACTAATTAACCCTTTACCCAACAAACCGGCCAAAAACGGCCAAATAAAGCTGCAACAGCCTAAATTATCTTGGGTCTGTCTCAATAAAACCATACAAATATGGATATCATTGGAACCGGCTCATTGACCACATTGTGATGGTTATAGTTATGCCCTGTGCCAATGCATTCTCTTATATATGCGAGTCGACCATAGGTCGCCTCGCATATATAAGAGAATGCATTGGCCTAAAAAAAATCTTTTTTAAACACTTTTTACCATTTTTTCTTACATTCTTTAACAATTTTATAATTTTTAATGTGTTAAACCAATGCATTCTCTTATATATGCGAGGCGACCTATGGTCGACTCGCATATATAAGAGAATGCATTGGCACAGGGCCGTTCTGTTGGGTAAAGGGTTAATATGAATCATTATTCTCTTGTATTATCGGGTTTTCTATCTGTCGTCCTGTGTCGTCTGCTTTTATTACATAAACACCCCTCTAAATGAATAATAGACCGTTCCGATGTAGACTTTTATGACGGAATAGGATAATCATTTCAGTATTGAAAGGGTTAACAAAGTATATACTATAGCTCTCTGAGGGAAAACACAAGCATCGTCATCTGGAGCCGACAAATGGTGAACATCCGACCGATAACCCACGGCTGAGATATATTCCCGGACGTACATTGGATGGACAGATGGTCCAAGTCCAGTATATAATATATACTTACCGGTGACATGAGCTATTTTTCTGACAATTTGGACGGATATATTATCTTTGTTGATGAGGTAATCGGATGCGTATCCAATGATCCACGTCACAACCAGACCTCCCGCAAATGGAACGCTGGACATAAAGCCGTCCTGAAATATAGAAGTACAGTAAGGCTATTTAGTCCCGATTGTCTATATATATAAAAGAGTAGGACTATTTTGTCTGTCCGTACAGTTTGTTTTGTTAATTTCAGCAAGGAGTTCACACTATAATTTTTAATTTTTTTTAAACAATGGCTCTTTTAAGATTAAAATTTACTTGAAGTGCAGAGCCCCTCCGCCAACCCAACGCTGAATAACGGCTCCACCGGGAGCCGGTTTCAGCTTATAGAATATAATTCCGCCTTTGTGGTATGCATAAAAGGAAAAACGCGTTGTATTAAAATGTGTATATAGTTCTCCATTTTTTTCTGTAATGTATAGGATGGAAAATAAAGCTGTGTACATCAATGTGTTGCCAACGCGGATAAGGTGGCGTCCCTATACTAAAGCGACTTATGTCGAATGAAGGAAGTATAATGGTGTCTTTTGTCGCAGTCGTAAAGAAACATCGGAGTGAGTGACACAGCGTAGCAAATCCTGGATATACAGGGACGTCGATACAGAGTGTTAGAATTAAAAAGAATATGCTGCTGTTGGTATAAAAACTACATATCCCTAACCAATTACTGGTTGGATATTCAAGCAATGCATGGACAAAATTTTCAACTATAATGTTGTGTTCAGGCAAAACAAAAATCCAACTGTTTCACATTTTGACAAGCATTGGGGGGGGGGGGGTAGACACCACAGACCATTCCCTGTCACGTCACCACATATAAGAAAACTGGAACATTCTGATATATTCCTATATATCGGGAGCCTCGAATTCATATATAAGAGAATATATTGGCCTAACAATATTTACCTTGACCTTGTAAGCCAGTGTATTCTATTATATATGCGAGGCTCCCTATGGGAGACTCGCATATATAAGAGAATGCACTGGCACATGATATTTAATGCTACACCAGATCTGCTTCCGTCATGTTTAGATAGACCTTTTGTCGATCTTATCTCAATATTTCCGACCAATGAAAATGAATCTTTCCGCACTTGTATTAAATTTTCCAATGTCTGTCATCTAAATATATACCCTGAACATCCCACTAAATGAACAATAAACCATTCCAATGTATAATTTTATAACTGGGTTGGATATCCCATTTAGTAAAGAAAGGTTAAAGGCCCACTTAATTTTCGAACCCCCAGATTACTTTATATAAATTATATGCCATATTATGTATCATTTGAAAGAGGAAGCTCCAAAACATTGTATTATCAACTTAACCGGTGTAATAAACTGTTTTTGTTGAGTTGCCAATGCGTTTTGTCATCAAGATTGAAGTAAAAATCAGTATTATTTTCAATGCAGGGGGAATAACTCTATATATTAAAGATAGAGTTCTTCCCCTTCAATTGAAAAAGTTTGAATTCTGTTGCATTCTGGGTTCCAGAGGGGGGAACTCTTCAGCAGTTTTCTATTTCTCTGAGGGGATCTTCTGAGACACAGATGTTTCAAATAGTGATGAATTATAGTATTTTAATCATATTTTATGGCATAGTTTGTTATTAAAACGCTATATCAAGTCACTATAAAAAATAATAATCGGAGACTCGAAAATTAAGTGGGACTTTAAATTTGAGGCTTGAAGAGAATGTGCCGTCGTGTTATACGTTGGTTCATTCCAACCATGACAACCATTGGATCTTTAAAAATGTTCTCGTATACTCACGTCTTCAAGGTCATACTCGAGCGCTTCGTTGAGGTAAGTCGGAAGATAAGATAACGCCATGGACCAATACCACTCATTGGCGGCGTTCGAAATCAGGAACGCCCATACCGCTGGTGACGTCAGCAATCTCCCCCACGGCGTCTGAGGAACAATAATAAACGTGTATATCGAAATACAGAATCTATATATAGGTGCGGTTAAATATGAGACTTTGCCCCGTCCCACTTCTCCCGACATCGCCCATATAATGAACTGACTGCACCATGGCACAGATGTGAAAACGGTCGACTGATACAACAAAACACTTTTTTGTATACGTCATTTATGCATCAAGCAACTTACTTAAAGCTCCGAGATTAAGCTCCGAGATTTGAAGTGTGACATTATGCTCGCTTTTGTTTCATCCCGTTCCAATTCCAGGGTTTAACTTAGGTCAATACATACGTTAAATACTTTTATACAGACTTCGTGTGTAACATTTAGAAAAAACACAGGTTTAACCGTTTTTTCCCTGTGTAACAGGGGATTGCATGGGGGAGGTGTCGGACATGCTTTTTCTGATACGTGTGATACTTTTTTTTTTTACCTTTGGCCATTTTTCGGAACCACCCACCCAGAAATCGAACCAAAATTATTCCCGTTTTAGCCAGTTTTAGCAAGTTTTTTTCCGACAAATTTTCGACACCCTCCCCCATAAAACAACGAAAGACAATAGTAGTGAAAGCCATACAATTGTATTGTAATGATAGTGGAGCTCAATGTAGTAGCTCCACTACCTACTTTTAGTGTTTCGACCTGTTTGCACCACCAAGTGATGAACTGGTAAAAAGCACAGGCTCTTGCAAGCAGTGAGCGCTTGTTAGTATCTGTATCTTCTGAGTAAATAAGTATTCACATGTGTCTGCATGTACGTGCACATTGAGATATCAAGACAGACGATTAACACAGAAGCTTAAAGACATTGGTTCTTGTTTAATATTATATTTTTCACCACTTACTTCTAACAACTATATCAATATATCAAGGTTGTTGTATGTGATTAGCTCAGATTGACGTCACAGTACGTGCTTATGCAACGTGTCCCATGTGTTTTATGTTCGGAGTGACCTAGACTGACAGACACCCGAACATTTAGTAATTTTACAAGATATTATATAGGCTAGCTGACTATCTAAAGACAGTTTTAAATCTTAAAATTACATTTATCTCGAAGATTTGAGGCCAAAAATAGTTGAAAAATATAGAGGAATTTTTGAGCTAGGTGAAAAAAAGCTCTTGTGCTTTGTTGATCTCCCACCTCACGTGCTCGAAAAACAAAGTATTTGACCATCCCCCCCCCCCCCCGTTTGTAACACGGATATGGGCGAAAATTGGGACTTATATCCAAGCTTGATAAGAGTTAAGGGACATCCCAATGTGCCATTCCGATCATAAAATGGACATTTTGATCAGAGACGACCACGCTGTGCCATTGCTACCACATTCCGGTACATCTAATTACAATAATGAGCGTTCCTTGTTAGAATATTCCTGATATGGAAAACATAAAGAGCGTTTATCTCACTTCTGTGCAAATTATGTTGCCGGATTGAAAAGCTGCAAACGAATATGGCCCTATGCCTTGTTTCAGTGCGACCTACCAGTACACTTGAGCGGAGAACTATATAGAGTTATCACTCTCCTGCATATAGATACCAAACCCACACGAAAGACCACAATTGACACACACACACACACACACACATCCTCACCCCCCCCCCCACACACGTTTATTAACCCTTTACCCAACAGAACGGCCCTGTGCCATATTAAAAATGATAAAATTTTCAAAGAATGTAGAAAAATATTATAAAAATTGTTAAAAAATGTAAGAAAAAATGGTAAAAAGTGATTTTTTTAGGCCAATGCATTCTCTTATATATGCGAGGCGACCTATGGTCGACTCGCATATATAAGAGAATGCATTGACACAGGGCATAACTGTAACCATCACAATGTGGTCAATGAACCGGTTCCAATGATGTCCATATTTGTATGGTGTTATTGAGACAGACCGAAGATATTTTAGGCTGTTGAAGCTTTATTTGGGCGTTTTTGGCCGTTTTGTTGGGTAAAGGGTTAAAACGAAAATTAGTTATTGACTCGAGTCATAAACCCCTTTGCGTTTAAATACCATGTCGTTTGCATCGTTCATAGATCACCTGTGTATTTTGCACTAAGCCGTGGCTCCAATTAATTCATTTGTTGCATATATTCTGTTGAGTATAAAAGGAGATGGTCCCATAATTGGTCGGGTTTAGTGTACAGTCCCCCTTTAATATATGATTTAAATATTAATACCTTATACTTCTCGTTAACGTATTATTTGATATGCTCCTTTGGATATTGTATGTTTTAACGTACAACTAAACAAACTCATTCCCGGCTGCGTAGTTAATTATAGCTGATTTAGTCGCTGTAACACCCCGTTGATTTCAGCGCTCATTACTGAATGGTGGATAACTCTATTCGTGTGTCGCAAAATTATGTTTTTTGACACCACCATGCACATGGCTTCTTCGTGATCATAAACAGAAATGTGTGTTGACTGATAGTCTGCTCAGGCGTTTCGGAACTCTCTTTCTGAATTGAAAGGGGTGGCAATTTGAGCCATAAGGGGCAGACGCGCGTTCTGCATAAATCCAGGCAAAATTTTAATAGTTTTCAACATGCAGAATTTCTTTGGATCTATTCAACGAAAACTATTTCACACATCGTCACCTTTTACAGACAAAATGACGTACACCGATTTTGGTAGTTTTTCAGGCGAGACAAAAATGTGTGTTTTTTTTAATTCGGCTCTGGTTTATAAAGTGTTATTAATGTCTGAAGAGAGGCAAACACACATCCTTTGAGAATTATAAGCGAGTAAAATAAAAAGTTGTTACCAGTTTTTGCCAGAGCAATTTCGTTGCATTTGTTGTATCAACAAAAAATATATCGCTATTTTCATTCGCAGATCAACAAGGAAGTCAAAGCAAAATGTCTTTAACCCTTTGAGTGCCAGGTCGATTTGTGTATCAACCCATATACCCTGTGCCAATGCATTCTCTTATATATGCGAGTCGACCATAGGTCGCCTCGCATATATAAGAGAATGCATTGGCCTAACAATTTGTTTTTAATTTTTTTTTTTTTAATTTTTTACAACTTTAATAATTTATTCTTATATTCTTTAACAGACTTATTTTGTAGGTTTAGGGCCGATGAGATCGGGACCCCTGGCACTCAAAGGGTTAATATCAGGAATAAAAACAATGTTCTGATTGAGTTAGGGGTGCTAAACGTTTTGACATAAGCTCGTGGTGGTAACGTGTTAACGCGTAGAAATCCTATTTCCCCCAAAACTGACTTACGTCCCTTTGACTGTAAGGCGGCGACATCATCATCTTATTATGTATTATTATATGTATAGAATCTGAATAATTATTAAAGCCACATGGCGGTTTGCGCTCCAAAATTAACCGAATAATATTCGCTTTTGAAATAGGTCCATAAATATTTGAACATACGAGCAGTTTATGTCCAAGAAAGACGCATTTAAGTAATACAAAATACAACTTGGAACATGATAGTTGGGTCCCAATAAAAACAGCCATTTGCACGACATGGAACAGAAAAGAGCGTTACGTGTTAGTCTATTCCTGATATGGTAGCAATAGAGAGCGTTTGTTTCACTTCTGTGCGAAAAAACAAATGGCAAATGGGTGTGACCATGGCAAGCATTTTTCAGAGCATATGAAACAGGTACGTCAATATTTCGTGTATTTGTTAGCCTGTCGTATGCCTCACTACAAATTACGTAGACACCTTGTGGATGCTCGAATGAGCCATGACCATTTAAGGGAAGACAAAAACGAGAGATTGTAATACATCTGAGAGTTTGAAACTATTATTTTCTATTTTTGTTATGACCCTATACATACCAATAAGTGCTAAAATATATATACCTATATTTGCGACTGTCTGTCAGCTATTGAAATGTTAATGGAGGACCATCTAGAGGGCTCCAGAAAGTCTAGAAGAGATAACTTTTTACATGGGAGTTAATGGTGCAGATAAACTAGTTTCGTAAGCGACGTTGTCGGGGTCAGGGACAGAAAAGGTGGAGAGGCAACAAACTCGATATTTATTCTCCGTAACAATAATCTAATCGTGTGGTTTAAAGGCGCCAAATGGTGCCGTTTTGGGTATTTATCAGAATGTTTTCAGTCACCAATTTCCAATAAACATATTTAACCATCATCATGATATGAGGAGTCTAATAGTGTGGTTTAAATATGTAAAAAGTTTGAGTCGGCGATTGGGGCGGAGAGAGGTGCCAGAAGTTAATAATAAATATGCGAAACCTTCAAGTCAGGGATGGGAGATGGGATGGGTACCAAAATTGAAAATATTTTTAGTGCCGATTATCACCAAATTTTAATATATTCTTCTCCAATATAAGAGCAATCCAATCATGTGGATTAAATACAACAAATTGGTGCCGTTTGCACCAGGGATGGGGAGGGAAGGGGCACTAAAATTTATAAGTATGTTTTTAGTCGCCGATCTCAACTAAATTTATATATGATCATCACCATGATATGAGGAGTCTAATAGAGTGGTTTAAATATGTCAACAGTTTGAGTCGGGGATGGAGGCGGAGAGAGGTTCCAGCAGAAATTGCTAAGAAATATTTTTAGCGCCATTTTTCATTGGCGAGAGAGCACCAGAATTGACAAAACATTCATCGTAAATTCTTACCAGATATAAAATAGATATACATGTAGGCATCCCCATGAGGCTAATGATGTGAACCGAAGCGGTGTCACTGTCAGGAACCCACGTCATAATTTGCTTGAAATTTCAACATTCGTTTTTTTCTATATTTTCTAAAGATATCAGCTCGTTGTTAGACTATTTAAATTACCCCTCCCAATAATTAATCTCGGATATTTCAAAAGACATATATCGTACATATTCGTTTTAAGGTGATTCTGGCGACAACCTCGAAAATGGTGACGGAAGTCACTTCAACGATTATATATTCTCGACATTCATTTATAGCGGGATAGGATTCACAATTATCTAACAATACATAGCTCATTTTCTTATCTTTTTAAGTTGAGTTGTCTATATGTGACCCGTCATATCAAATCCAGTCGTAAGTCGGGATTTTTGTACCCTGTACCAATGCGTTCTCTTATATATGCGAGTCGACCATAGGTCGCCTCGCATATATAAGAGAATGCATTGGCCTAACAATTTTTTATCATTTTTTTAAAATAAATGTCTCTTACAATTTTTAGGACATAAAATAAAAAACATCCATTACCCTGCAGGGAGCCCCACACATATATAGAAGCATATAGAAGAGTGTCGTCTGCTCATGTTTGTCTGGGGCTCTGTATGGGTGAAATTATAAAATTGTTAAAGAATACAAGAAAAAATTATTAAAATTGTAAAAAATTGTTAGGCCAATGCATTCTCTTATATATGCAAGGCGACCTATGGTCGACTCGCATATATAAGAGAATGCATTGGCACAGGGTAAAAAAAAATCCCGACTTACGACTGGATTTGATATGGCGGGTCACACATCTGGTCGCCATTGTCGTAGTTTATGACGTAGGTTCCAGCCAGGCGCTGGGCGACGCCGGGGTTGGGAGCTAAGGGCGACATAATTAATAAAACCGTGTTGGCTCCGAAATTTCCACTAAATTTATATTAGACATTTAAATTATATGAGGAATATACAGGTGGGGTTTGAAGATGCCAAAGCATCCTCTAATTTAGGGGCGGTGACGAAATTGATCAAATAAAATGGCCAATTGAAAAGTTAACAACATAAAATCTTCGGTTACCACAACTTGATGGGTGAGTACCCATGCATTATCCAATCGGGAAAAATGTGGTGATAATCTACTACATCTACTATCGCCGAAAATTCCAACTACGTCGGTTGTACCATTTCATAAAAAGAGAAGATAACGTCTGAAGTAAATGCAGTTGTAAATATTTACGCTGTTTACCCCCGAGGGACAACATTTGTTCAGGTATGTTGTCGTGGGTGCAGTGTGCTTTCCGATCGGACCAGTGCGTCTATAACAAGAATTTATGAGAATGACTTCCTTTAGCAATTAGAGTATTCTTTTTCCAATAACATTTCCACAGCGGAGGGTTTCACATTACTTTAACATGGGCATCACCGGTCATCCGGCTAGTATTTAATAATTTCCACAATAATCCAATCACCAAATACCTAAGGGTGGATACACACATGCATGTAATGTCTGTATGTAAAATACATGTATTTTACATGGTCACACCAATCATTGATAGCATTAATCGCCTGCACGCGATCGTTCCATTTCAACAGGCGAGACCGGTGAGTAGTTATAAGCCAAAATCAAACTAACTGTTATCAAGAGATTTCAGGCCAGTCATAAACATGTCTTTTTTCATGGATGCCGAAATGAATAAATCCTGTCTGATATATGTTGCTGTTTTTCACGAGTTTTAGTTCATTTCGATAAATGGATTTGAGTTTGTTTGTCATTTCTTGGAAACAGGGTCATCCAAAATAAAAATAAATGTGTATACTTTTGAAGCTATTTTAGGACGATTGTGATACATGAGTGTTTAATGCCCCACACACTGACTCCCAATTTGATCTCGTCCAGCAGAACCCGAACGGCTTTCTGGCTCCACATTTTGGAAGTGCTATATTAATACACATGGCAATCAACTAACTCATACATAGCATGGTGGATTCAATGTTATAAAGTGATTTAGCCTAATCGGACAACGCCGAATCGAGTCAGGATAAGGCTATTTGTTCCTCGACTATGCATGGCCTGAGTTCAAATTTTAACAATCCGGTATGGTGCTCTCATGCCTTGAATACAGGCATTGGAACATTAAGACAGACAATACCAGTTTGTTGAGATTGCTCGGATAATTTGAGGGCGAGCTCATGTGATAACTTTCAATTGGGATGTCTTTGCATATATCCATTACAGCGCCAAAAACATTAATGCAGGTACAACGTTGAAAGAAAAAAGAGTCACCCCCCCCCCATTTTAACCCAGAATTTACAGAGCAGTATATACTTCTCATGCCAAAGGATGAACAAGTTCCTAACTGTCACCATTTTAGCCTGTACAGCCTTGAGTTATCACATTTTGGACTATAATCCATGATTGGGGGAGGGGGCTGGTTCTCGAAAGTTTCGAATAACTAAGGGATTTAATTGAATGTATCGGCCGGGATTATCTGGGCAAGAATGTACAACATAATGTTTTACTTAAATATTCCATAGTTGTAAATTGTGTGTATATAACACAAGAGAGGAAAGGTGACGTAGTTGATGACTCGTAGCTGGACAACCCTTTTTCCGAATGAAGACACACATGCAGCAACACCACCTTCTGTATACCTTCAAATTTAAAGCTGTAATAATATGTTCATCATTATATGAATAGCATCAATTGCTGCATATGAGATTAATCACTCGTAGCAAACAGGCACGGCAGATATGACTGTCAACTACAATATTTACAAATCAGGAGTGGCTGCGTGGCTTCAGGGGGGTAGGCCTCGTGTTGCTACATGCCCCCCCCCCCCCACTCCGGTCGATGAAATATGTAATGATCAGTCCGGTAGCTTCCGGTATAATATAGCCCCTGCATTGTGGAAATCCTGGGACCATCACTGGTATACAACCAAGAGAAGACTGACAATGATTTAAACAGAACGTCCAACATTTGGGTTATCGCGAGAACAATTATTTTAAGCGGCCTGACGACTTCGTCCAGTCAACGACACTCTACACGTTCAGAGCGTTACTCACTGTGGTCAAACCTAGCTGCAATGATTGGTTTATCAGCAGACACATATTACATGGTCTGTATGATCCATGTAAAACGCCAAATACACGATATTTACAGAGATTACATGCATGTGTGTATCCACCCTAACTCGTATTTAAATTCACGCAGTACTATTTTTTCGGCGTTTTGAATTCTCTCGCACCGTTTCGCGCGAATTCAAAACTGACAAAAATATTTCCGTAAAAGTACATGATGACACAGTTTCCTTTCTTAGCCTGGTTAGCCATCACTAGAGATATATTGTGTAGATAAAAGACCATCTCGATTAAAATACACCTGCAGATATATACGTCCTATATATTTACTATTTTCCGCTCAGTTTTAATTTCGCACACAAATGTGTTCGCGAAAAATATTACTGCGCGAATTTAATATAAGTAAAGTAGCTTATCATCTTGGATCTATGAGAGGAGGCTTCATTTGTATCATACTGTTGTGTTAAATGGCTAATTGCTTAATATAACGTCATATCCCCATATATCATGAAGAATAAAGCAGGCCACAACTGTTTCAGCCCAATGGAAACAATTCTTAGTATGCAGGCTGGTTCACTCAATGATGGAGCAATCAGATGGAGATAGGCCACATTATAAGAGATACCTGGTTAGCTGTGGACCTATGACAAAACTTATCTCAGCCCAAAGTTTTATTGATCAGCAGGCATGTCATGAAAGTTTTTACTTGTTTATTATGGTAAATGTGGTTATAATTTCCAACGAGTTAATGGTTCTCAAATATGGCGTCGCAATAATAAAGGGCCACCATCGCACAGTAGATCGGTAAATTCGTAATTTGAATCTTATTAAATTCCAGACACAGCGAGGGGTGCATGGGTGGGTGGTTCGAGGACTGAAACAAGGTGTGATCCAATTTTTTTCTCCAATCATATATTAATTAGGAAACATTAAGATATAGGAAATATAACTTAGTTTTTTACTGTGCTTACCTGTTGCATAATTTCTCAGTATGATATGACCATATTAGTGACTAGAGCACACTGTATGCATCACCAGGTTGGAAACTCATGAACATAACAAATGAGTATGCATGTAAGAAAACTGATATGTTTGGCTGTTATTGCATATTCAATCTAATGATCTATACTTATTTATTGTACATATATAAATATATAGCATACATTCGACTGATTTGCTTCTTCAAATAACAATGTACATTGTATTTTCTTGATAAACATTGCAGTTCGTCCAAATTCACGGACAATTTTTACTTAGCGAAGTAGCTGTTGTGACACACACACAGGCGATCTATAATTAACCCGCTAGTAACTTGAAGTTGGATCCCAAATGGTCACTTTGCATTTCTATGGGATTTTTTTATGAAGTTGTTGGCATATTTAGCCCTCAACCACCCTACCCCTTGAATGATATGCTACTTTTGCATTCGGAGTAAATATTTGTTTATGCTGAAATAGTTAGGAGTACGTTTCCTCGCTACGTCATGGAAGTTTTACAATGCTGTGGCATTCGTCAAAAATAGAAAGATAACCAAAAGCCAATATTTAACAGCACTGAGTCTTTATCATTGACATTTTCCAATAGATCTGTCCGGTCAACACAACTGACAAAATATGCAATGAAGTACAGATATTAAAGTCACGGGAGGCCTTAGTTGTCGAAAATATTCATATTTGTTCCAATCACCGTAAACAGAAAAAATTTAAAACGCATACAGTTTCGTTCATATATACCATGACCATCGCGTAAACAGCATGCTATCATAAAGACCTACTATATTTTACCTAAGCAAGAGCCTAATTGTGTTACAGAAGACAGCACAGTGTTACTGGCTAATCACACACAAATGATATAAACGCTCTTTATTAGTTCCATATCAGGAATTCAGCAACAAAGAACGCTCTTTATGTTACCATCATAATATAAACAAACACCAGGAAAGTAACTTTTTATGCTTTTGTTTACATAACAATGGTCAAACATATGACAATAACATACTGTTTATGCGATATTTCTTATTTGTATACGGACAAAGTATGACCACATTTTAATATTCTTTCTGTTTGTGGCGGTTTTTAACCGGTGGAAATATTTTCACAGCATACCCACCGCCAAGGCCTCCCGTACGTTTAAGTGCAAGTTATCTGATAACTAAATTTTAAATGTTTTTTCGATAAAGTTTGGAAATAGAAACAAACTAAAACTGCCAACATATATCTAGGTCTGCACACCTTTCGGCTGCTGTTATCTGTTACCATATGTTATTTGGATTTGCAAATATCTTGCCACCAAGAAATATTTTAAACAATGATTTTCTCGAGCTTGGTGATACAAGTTTTTTTACAAACTCAATTTCCTTGAAGTGCGATCTATAGAGTGTTAAATTATGATTGAACCTATATATTCCACTTTCAAGAATAGTACACGTATTTCAGGCAGTGGCCATCAAGGTATTATTTCTTCTCAGTATTTTGCTAGTCGATATTCAAGTCAATAAGCATGTACCAGAAGTCCTATATACGGCTATACAAATAAAACAAATCTATGTTTAATGACAAAATGTGACGCGGAAATATAATCTTGCCCTCTGAGCCTATTGCAGCAGACACTGGTTACAAAAAACAATTTATTTTGTATAGTATTGTTGACCACACATAAGAAATTACCTATTGAAAATCAGAACATCTAATCATAAATTACCAGTAGAAAAAAATAGATGGACAAAAGAAACCACAAATTCCGCAGACAATTTAATGTGTGTTTTATGTGAGAACAGTCCTTGCGACGAATATCACTTTATAACCCTATGCCACAAGTTACAAGATTTACGCGAAATCCACATTCCCAAATATTACTGGGAGAACCCTAACAGGAATAAATTTCATCGTTTGCTCTCAATTGAATATTTGAGCCTTCTTAAAAAAGTAAGCATATTTATAAAACTATCTTTAAAAAGGATACTACTTTAATGTAAATGGCATCATGGATTACAATATAATTGTGTGTGTTTGTATTTTTATTGATATGACTTATATGTTATGTGTGCCTTGTGTATACTATGTATATATGTTATTGCATGTTCCAACTTAACTGTTGGCTTTGCTAATAAACAATCAATCAACCAAACAATCACTGACATACTGACCAGTCCAGTAGGATGCCATGTGGAGTTCATCGACCAACAAACTTGAACACTGGATATACACATGCATCATTAGAAATGTGAGGTGACTGTTACAGGCCTTTAGAATATGAAATCCATACACATCATGAATATATGTATGTATTCACTCAGATCTATTTTAATGTTGGCAAAAAGATGGGAAACAGGTACTGTTTTTTTGTGAATAATGTTTTGGAGTATGAGAAATATTAATTGCTGGACTAATTATGATGCCTGAGTTACAAATGACATTGCTTGTTTGGCATCTATATGATTTATTCCAATTTTAAGTGGAAATAGGCTGAATCGCTGTGAAATCGGATGTTTTCAACAAGTGACCAATTTTGAATGGGTATTTCCATTAAAATTTCATTATTAAAAGTTATAGTTGATGCTGCTTTCCGGGAACTAAGCCATGCATATCATAGAACAATCATAACATTTAACTGGCCGGTGATCTAGGTAAATTATTAATTTTTGCTATAAATTTATTCTTGAAAAGTTTGTTTTCTGAAACATTTGAAAAATCAATATAAAATTCAATAATAAATACACCAACATTCTAATGCAGCAATCGACTCGATAGATTCATGCATTTTAAATATATATTGATTGCAGGATCACATCAAGTCACGCGTGGATACCGTTGTGGTTCTCTGCAGAGATTTTCAATGGATATCCCATCCAAATTTGACCACCTCCTTAACCTAAATTTGAAGGAGAATTATAGAGTTTGAGATGGGAGAGAGAACTTGAAGAGAAAGTGAGAAAGAAAACGAGAGGACAGAGACTAGTGTGTGCGATAGAAAGTGGGAGAGGTGTTCAACATTAACGAATTCGTGATGCGACAATTTGTTGGGTTTTCCTTGAATATATATTGCAGAGCAATCGAAGCGATCCGACGTTTTTTTTCCTTCTCTCAATTTTGTCTTCTGGAAAAAAAGCAAGACCTGCAACAATACCATGCAGGCGCCATTGCTTGGGAACAGTCGTGTAATGTCTCTAAATACTCACGTACACAAATAGCTGCTATGTGGTTAACCCTTTCTTGACTAAATGGATTCTCCCATTCAGTTATACAAGTATACATTGTAATGTTAAATTTTATTTGGATGGATGTTCAGGTAAATCAAAGCAGACGACAGACAAATAATGATAGAAGTGCAGAATGATTCTTCTTAATTTGTAGGAAATGTTCAAATAATAAGTTCAACATTGTGTTACTTATTATCTGAACATTCCCCAAGGGAACACTGGTCAAAGAGTATTTAGTATAGAAAGAGTTAATCGAGAGGTATATAGACAGAAAGATAGTGTCATACAATTAATTGGAGAGAGAGAGAGAGAGAGAGAGAGAGAGGTCTTCCACCAGAATGCAAACTCTTAGAACAAATGTGTTTACATTCTACACAATGTTTTAATTTTGATCTTAAACAAAAGTAGTGTAGAAATGACACATGACATATATGTCGGTGTGATATTCTCAACATTGAATATGAGTGAATATGTGATTATATCATAGTTATTAGATGAGATGTTTTCTATTGGAGACACAAAATATCCAAAGCTACATGTACCACAAAACAAAACACTGGCAGCAGTTGTAAATGTGTTATAGACTGTGTTTGTGTCAAAACTGAACAGCACATAATTATGTAGCACAAAGTTTTAAAGCTACTGCCAGATTTGAATATGGTAGCTTTTACGAGGTTTGTGTCTCAAATAGAACATATCTCATACTCACATTCAATTTTGAGGAAATTCAACCGACACATATGGCACGTGTCATTTCTACAAAATTTTGTTTAAGATAAAAAATAAAACATATTGTGTAGAATTTAGACACATTTGTTATAAGCGTACATATACAATAAAATCGCCGTGAGTATACGTACTCAGAGGGCTCGATTGGGGGCTCTGGTTTAACCTTCACCTTTGTTTCATGTTCGATTATAATCTCCACTTTCTTCTCCGTATCGTCTGTTCGGCAGCAGTCTGCTAGCGATCTCTTATTAAGATCATTGACTTCCGTTGGAGGCTTGTCAACAACAAGCGTGAAATTCATTAACTGTTTCGGATCCAGTGACTGCTTCGTCCCCGTATCGGTGCTTTTAGATAACGATTCATCAGATTCGAAGAGACTGTGGTATGTTGACGTCCCATTTAATTGTTTGTAGGTATCGTTCGATGTTGATGTCGCCGCCACGGATACTGACTTAGATCTCTTATATAGCCGTTGCTGTATGTATTTCATCTCCTCTTGAGATATCCTGGGATGATCTCTGGGAGAATCGTGGATGAAGTAGAACCACAAAGGCAGCCACATGAATACTGCTAACCCTGTGGAATGAAAATGGGAAAACAATGAAAACGAATGATTGTTGATGTATGGAACCATTTTGGGGTGATGCAACGTGACTTCTTTTATTGCCAATTTAATTGACTCTTTCTAAATGTTCAGCAAAGGTGGCATGCGTAGTGTCGAGTAGATATAGAACTCCATTCCATAATGACTAAACTTTAGAAAATGTGATCAATCTGCTGGCGACCATGTTTTTAACGAATATCAGAATATATCGATGGCTCCCACCTGGAGGTCATCCCAAAAATCCATATGAAGTTTGGTGACGATCAGATGAGGGGTTTGGTCTGTATGGTGTGTCGACGGATTTAGTCGTGCAAAGAGCAAAATCACAGATTCCCGCTGGTGGCCATATTTTTCAAAGAAATTCTGAGAGAATAAAAATGATGGCTCCCATCTCATGGTCTCTCAAAAGATCCACATGAAGTTTTGTGACAAGAGGATGAGGGATGCGGTCTTGTCTTGTGTGCCAAAGGATTTAGTAATGCAAAGGCTAAATCCAAGATGGCTGCTGGCGGCCATGCTTTCGCAAACAATCCTTCTAATTCGACAGCTCACATCTCGAGGTGATCCTAGACATGCTTGTTGATTTTCAAACAATTATCCAATAAATGCGGCCTGAAGGGTGTGCCGATGAATTCAAATTTGAAATCCAAGATGGCTTCTGGTGGCCATTATTTTTAATGAATTTGGGAAAATAATGATGGCACCAATCTAGAGCTTTCTCCGAAGATCCGCGTGGAGTTAGGTGACGTTCGGATGAGAGTTGTGAGCTGTAGGGTGAGCTAAATGAAATTATGTTAATGGACGGACACACACGCGCACGGACGGGCGGACTACGGGCGCCAACCCATGGCAATAGCAACTTTACATCGTCAAGTTGAACTAAAATTTACTGTGCAAATTATTGCTAACCGATCCCAACCCAGATTGCTATTTTGATTGTTTTCCAGCGGCTACTTAAATCATCACTGTGCCCCACCATCACCATAGCAAGATCACCAGGACCCACCAAAACCATACCCAGATAGAAGAACTGGAATACTAGGGCAATGTGAGGCTTTTTGGACAAAATGAATCTATAAATATTAGTGAAATGTATATGTATGCCTTTCAAAATTATAGATCATGTCATGAATCTCTACTCTGACTAACGCTCGTAGAGATCATATTCCACCAGTACAAAACCTGTGAGCTTTTTGAAGTTTTGACAGGGAACCTTATATAATCGAAAAATAACTCGGGTAATATATTTCTTAGTTATTATATGTTCCTTCATAATATACTTCACTGCAGGTGAAAGTCCCAACTCGAAATTTAATGTTTTTCTGTGACTTGTGTTAGCCGATGTCGCAGTAAACATAGAATTAATTACCCAAGAGAAATTCCATAATTGTACACGACGCAAAGTAAATCACTCACAAAGTCACTTAAATCATGAAATTTCGAGTTGGGACCTTCACCTACAGTGAAGTACTTTATTAAGGAACAGACCATAACAAAGAAATATTTTTTTTCTCGAATTTATAAGGTTCCCTGTCAAAACTTCAAAAAGTTCCAATGTTTTGTACTTGTGGAATATGATCTCTACGTACGTAGCGTAGAGTGGAGATTCATGACATGATCTATAAAAATTATAGCACCGTCATAATCTGGAACTTCAATAATACATGTATGAGAACTATACCGTATTAGGGACGTTTCGCAAACATATAGATTGAGTTACGATTACGTTTTGGGTACTATATCATCAATAATACAATACTCTTCTATTTAATCGGTCAATTGAGGACAGATGTCCGAATATTGGCAAACGATGGCTGTATGATATAACAGAACTAATTTACTGAGTGTATTTTGGTTTTTGGTACAAATCTAAGAAATTGATACCTTATCCGTGGTGTCGGTTACAGTTAGAACGTGTGCATACTTTGACGAGAACCAGCACATAATTCAATGACGTATATAGTACCCTGAACGTAACTTTATCTGTGTGTATTGCGAAACGTCCCTAAATACAATGTACCTTACCAGGTTCTCCGGGTTAAAACAGGAACAGGTAGCAACCACCTGTCAGGAGGCAGCCTGAAACCTGTCAAAACCGATATACTTACACTCCTTATGCTTTTTTGTCAAATCCCCTGTCACGTCCTGATAACACACACATGCAAATTTGAAGAAGTACATGCAACGATTCGTCTAAATTTAACGTACATTTTAAGTAAATATGCATTACCAATTAATATAAATTGTTATCCGAACGTGACAGTGGATAGGTATTGTTATTGTAATCTGTCTCTGTACCATGTATATTGGATGAGAGAATAAACATATATATTACCAGGTAAGTAGAAGAAGAACGGCCAGCCGTTGTCATAGGGGATGTGGCAGATTACACCCGTCAGACCAAACGTAATCACAACACAGATACTGGTACCTAAAATAAACAGTTTCCGACAGTTCAGTAAAAGGTTCATGACTCCCATCTATAAAAATTTAGTCAAACTCTTTTTCTTCATTAAAAGTATTTAACTTAAAGGCACGGGCGGCGTTCGTTGCAGAAATATTAATATTTGTTCAAATCGCCATCAACAGAAGGAATATTAAAATATATATAGTTCTGTTCATATGCCAAACATAATCAGCGCGTAAATAGTATATTGTCGTCAAGACGTACGATGGTATACGTAAACAAGAGCCTGCTCGTGTTACAGAAGTTTTGCTTCTGTTTACATAACACAGCGCAATTATATTGGTTAATCACACACAAATGATATAAGCGCTCTTTATTATTTCCATATCAGGAAAACAGTAACAAATAACGCTCTTTATGTTTACCATATCCGGATCTAAACAAAAGCCAGGTTCTGTAACGTTTTTTGCTTTTGTTTACATAACAAAGGAAAAACATTTGACAATAACACACTGTTTATGCCATATTTCTGATTGGTATAAGAAGAAAGAATGTCTATATTTTACTATTCTTTCTGTTTATGGCGGTTTTTGACGGAGGTGAATATTTTAACAGCATTCCCACCGCCAACACCGCCCGTATCTTTAACCACAACTTCCTGATCTACACCTACATTTGGCAAGAACAGAAATCAATATTTTTTTGTCCCAAATAGGAAATTCACATTGAGAAGAGAAAATTTTCATATTTTAACGTAGAAATCACAAATTGTCTATCAGAATTTGTTTTAAAACGGCAATTATTCCAACAAATTTCTAGTAACTGCGAATTTGAAATTTTCAACTTTCGTAGTTTACATCCTGGTATATTCAACCTGTGACCCAACATCAGAAGGCTCAACTGCACCCACGGCGCTAGATTCCTGACGAAAGAGTAGTAACTCGTGCATGATCATGCCATGGATTCAATGCGGACATATCAAACGCAAGTGTTTAACGTGTACAAACCATCAACCGATTGTTTTCTTGAAATTTCTATGATAACATGTTTATTGGACATTCAAATTTGAATATTTCGGGTCTAAACACTGGGTCTTTGAGGATCACGATTTGATCAAACCCCAAACTGAACAAGATCGTGATAGCGAACTATTAATCTATATATGATATCGTAAGTGTGTTCCAAAGGGGCCTTAGGGTGGATACACACATGGATGTAATTTCTGTATGTAAAATACATGTAATTGACAACATTAATCACCTGCACGCGAGCGGTTCATTGTTAACAGGCCAGACAAGTGAGTAGTGATAAGCGAAGTTAAACTGTATGCTATCAGGACATTTAAGGCCAGTCCAAAACATGTCTTCTCTTACGGATGCGGAAATTAGTCAAGTCTGTGTGATATCTGGCATTTTATTAATGCACGAACACCAGAAGCGACACGTCTGGCATATACAGGCTTGATATAGAACATTTTCGATAATGATGCTTGTTTGGCGTGGGGTCTTGAAAGCTTCAAATCGCTACTAAGTTGAATGTATCGGTCGGAATAATCTGGGCAAGAAGGTACAATATAATGTTTTACTTAAATAGCTCAGAGTTAGCCACCCCGCCTGATAGCTTTCGGCGATCATATATAGCCCCTGCATCGGGGAAATCCTGATCCACCACTGCTATAAATATCAAGAGAGGACTGGTAATTATTTAAATAAAACGTCCACCATATGGGTTATCCCACGAACAATTATTTTAAGTGGCCAAGATAGCGGTTTCTCTACATTCCGACTAAATTGGAACTAGAAATCATGTGCAGTCAACACGTCCACAATGATTGGGTTGTCATTGGACACATATTACAGTGTCTGTATGATCCATGTAAAACGCCAAATACACGATAATTACAGAGATTACATGCATGTGTGTATCCACCCTTATCTGGAAGAATTGAAGCGCTCAGGTGTTTCGGCGACATGGCCTTCACCAGCCTTACGGACATGTATTTAACTACATTTTAAAGAGGACAGCATGAAACATAATAGTTAAAGGCACGTGAGGCCTTAGTTGTCGAAAATATACATATTTGTTCCAATCACCGTAAACAGAAAAACATTAAAATGCATACAGTTTCGTTCATTTATACCATGACTATCGCGTAAACAGCATGTTATCATAAATACCTACTGTATTTTACCTAAGCAAGAGCCTGATTGTGTTACAGAAGACAGCACAATGCTACTGGCTAATCACACAAAAATGGCATAATCGCTCTTTATTAGTTCCATATCAGGAATTCACCAACAAAGAACGCTCTTTATGTTTACCATCATAATATAAACAAACACCAGAAAAGTAACTTTTTATGCTTTTGTTTACATAACAATGGTCAAATATATGACAATAACATACTGTTTATGCGATATTTCTTATTTGTATACGGACAAAGTCTGTCTACATTTTGATGTTCTTTCTGTTTGTGGCGGTTTTTGAGGGGATACCCACCGCCAAGGCCTCCCGTGCCTTTAATAGAACAACTTTTTTTCGGTTGACGTACGCGATCCGATTATTTGTTTTTCCCCAGAATATAAGCAACACGAAGATGAGTTTATTGTATACATATCACCCCACTTCTATACATATCACCCCACTTGTATACATATCACCCCACTTCTATACATATCACCCCACTTGTATACATATCACCCCACTTGTATACATATCACCCCACTTCATGTATACATATCACCCCACTTCATGTATACATATCACCCCACTTCATGTATACATATCACCCCACTTCATGTATACATATCACCCCACTTCGATACATATCACCCCACTTCATGTATACATATCACCCCACTTCATGTATACATATCACCCCACTTCATGTATAAATATCACCCCACTTCATGTATACATATCACCCCACTTCATGTATACATATCACCCCACTTCATGTATACATATCACCCCACTTCATGTATACATATCACCCCACTTCATGTATACATATCACCCCACTTCATGTATACATATCACCCCACTTCATGTATACATATCACCCCACTTCATGTATACATATCACCCCACTTATCACATATCACCCCACTTCATGTATACATATCACCCCACATGTATACATATCACCCCACTTCTACATATCACCCCACTTCTACATATCACCCCACTTCTACATATCACCCCACTTCTACATATCACCCCACTTCTATACATATCACCCCACTTCTATACATATCACCCCACTTCTATACATATCACCCCACTTGTATACATATCACCCCACTTCATGTATACATATCACCCCACTTCATGGATACATATCACCCCACTTCATGTATACATATCACCCACTTCATGTATACATATCACCCCACTTGTATACATATCACCCCACTTCATGTATACACATCACCCCACTTGTATACATATCACCCCACTTCATGTATACATATCACCCCACTTGTATACATATCACCCCACTTGTATACATATCACCCCACTTGTATACATATCACACACTTGTATACATATCACCCCACTTCGACCCCAAGTACAGTAATGTATACATATCACCCCACTTCATGTATACATATCACCCCACTTCATGTATACATATCACCCCACTTCATGTATACATATCACCCCACTTCGACCCCAAGTACAGTAATGTATACATATCACCCCACTTCGACCCCAACTACAGTAACGCCCTAAATAATCGACTCCTTAACCATAGCAGAATTATGGGTAACTTTTCAGGATTTAGTCGGAAATATGGCTTGTTGCCATTCATGGAAAAACTCTCATCTCTCAGCCATATTTCCGACTAAATCCTGAAAAGTTACCCATAATTCTGCTGTGGTTAAGGAGTCGATTATTTAGGGCATTACTGTACGCGATGAAAGCGAACACAATTTTGATCTTGAATTTAATCTTGAAGTGTTATGGCTTTTTAAATGCAGTTTCCTGGCTCACATCTACACTGAAATCCCATGTCATGACTGACAGGCAGTTCACACCGAACAAATGAAGATAGAACGACTGACATATCGGTGTAACCATATTTTGTATATAATTAATCGACGAAAAAAAATATTGACCACAAATTGTAACCTATTAATATGAGACTCACCAGACTGTACCCATGTCATAAATCGCCCTCTTTCCGTTTGTGGGAACCATTTTGCAATAAGTTGATCGACCGCTGGTGTAGTTAGACCCTGTGTCAGTAAAAATATAATCAAGATTATATTCAAGGTTACGTACTCTTGCGATTGTATATCGTGCATGTGCTTGTAAACCTACATAAACCGGGGATGTGATTATTATTGTTTTGGTATAGAGTGTAGTGTTTTCCGAAAGTTCTTATACTGTACCCATCCCTACAACCCGCTAATGGCCGAGGTAGAAGCTAATGGTCAAGGTCTTTTTTTATGTATGCACCATGTTACATCAAGGTTACCGCTGATAAACAGCATATATGAAGGAAATATCAATTGGATTTTGACAACAAGATACGGTGCTATAGACCTGAGAAATGGTGCACCTAAAATGGTGATCAGCTGCTGAACAAAAGTTTATACATACTAAAATGATAATCAGCTGATTTCCCGCATAGTCAGAAATACCAACTTTTTCTATATATTCTATTAGTTAAGCCTCTCACGACTGGAGCTTCCTGAATATTTGCAAAAAAAAATGCCAATGCATTCTCTTATATATGTGAGTCGCCCATATAAGGGAATGCATTGGCCTAAAATATTTACATTGGCTTGTAAGACATGCATTCTCTTATATATGCGAGGCTCCCTATGGGAGACTCGCATATATAAGAGAATGCGCTAGCACAAGGTCTTCAATGCTGCACCAGTGCAGCTCCCGTCATGAAAGGGTTAATCTAATTATATTAAATTATACTGAGGTGGTCATTATCTTGTAGTAAAATTCAGTTCAATTGCAGTTTAACTGTTATTACTGCACAGGAAAGTATTCTTGTCTGCATTGAATTTCAAAAAAACAAAACAAATATCAGAATTTTTGTATATAATCAAAAATGAAAATGAACTTTACGGTGAATGTGTCTGTCTCAGATTGTCCAACTGCACATCACCATTGAACCAGTATTTAGAGAGAAAATTTAAATTTTTGCGTTAAGCCAAATTCTTTAACTGAATGACCATCAGTTGCATCCAATCTTATATGTGGGTCTCAGCCTGGAAAGTTCGAGGTACAAGATAAGATAGAACATTCCAACGTAAGGGGGGGGGGGGGGGGCGATGCAAAACGGCGTTTTTCCTGAGTTCAAAATGTCGGTATGCTACATTTGAATGGATTCATGCGCAGTTGCATGGAACGTTATATACCGCCAAAGGAACATTTATACCCACGTCAATGATGGTGTGGCATTCACATTCAAGAAGTACATACAGGCTGCCTCTCTGTCTCGCTGACACTCTGGGGCATGCCCGGTGGATAGTCACCCCACCCCTATATTCGGATATCATTAGCTTTACCCGCTTTCCCTTTGGCGGTTGTGTTATGAGAATTTGGGAATATTCAACAAGAAATATTCATTGACTATGGTCAATAAAAGTTTTGAATTCCACATGTGGTATCTGATATGGTTGAATTTATCCGACATGAACAATAAATCGACAATCCGGAACTTTGGGCTGGCTTTTCGTTTTGCGTGATAACCACTCTTTAAAATAATATGATATGAACGTATACCAAACAAATTCCAGCTGCGGTTCTTGCTCCTATTATGGCGTACTCATTCCACCTAACTATCCACGGAGTTGTAAATGTGACCACTCCACTCAGCAAGGTGAAGATCCCGAGCATTTTCTTCGGCCCCACTTTCTCTGCGAGGTACCCTCCGAGAAGGCATGATATCCTTCCATAATAATACGACGACAGCACGATCCCGGTATATTCTTCACTCCATCGAAACTCGGCAGAGGTGTAATTCTGGAGTTAAAAATATTTAATTCGCTATTATAATCAAACACGATCTATTGGTTCCCTACGATCCGGGGATCAAAATAGGCCGATATATACACAAAAGACGACATACAGAATCGACATGGCCTAGAACGACTGTGGTTTGGGCTGGTAAGCAGCATTATATAATATTAGCATCATGTAAGTTGCAAGTACAGTTCCCGGTGCATATAGCCAATTAAGGCCCAGGCACCACCGTATCCAAATTAAGATCAAGATAAGCAAAAAACCGGGTATTTTATTTTAGAAATGTCTGCTAATAAAACAACAAATTTTCTGTCAATTCATGGAGTTTGGCGTTTTAGCAATATATTGTTTGAACGACATCTCGCGTGGTAGACATTTTGAATCGAAGGGAGATAACCCGGTGCAAATATTTTTGCAATTGACATGCCAGCTATGCCATTGGTTTTTTATGTGTGCGAAATGCTCAAAAATACATGCATAAATCGTTGTGTTATGCATGCGTTTCACTTCCAAATTCTCTAATAGTTTGTTTTTTATCACTCCCCTCTCAAGTTCTTTATTAACCCTTTACCCAACAAACCGGCCAAAACCGGCCAAATAAAGCTTCAACAGCCTAAAATATCTTCGGTCTGTCTCAATTGAACCATACAAATATGGATATCATTGGAACCGGCTCCTTGACCACATTATGATAGTTACAGCTATACCCTGTGCCAATGCATTCTCTTATATATGCGAGTCGACCATAGGTCGCCTCGCATATATAAGAGAATGCATTGGCCTAAATGTGTTAAGCCAATGCATTCTCTTATATATGCGAGGCGACCTATGGTCGACTCGCATATATAAGAGAATGCATTGGCACAGGGCCCTTCTGTAAAGGGTTAATCCGCGAGTAACTCTCGAAGGAAAGCTCCAAAATGTTGCACAATTATAGCGTCCTAAAATATCGGGCATAAAATCGTCATCTCTAGATTTTTTTTACTTACTTTAAACATATTTTAATGTATCTAGAAAGATATATACATAGGGATTGGGCACAAGTTACAAAACGCTTTGTTTTTGCTATGAAAGATTGAGTAATGCGAAAAAGAGTAGTGTTCTTGTCGTTTGATATATATATAGGATCTCCAAGGAGTTATGTTGGGGTATAACACTTTATGAAACGAGTTGGATAAATTTGATTCGCAACGAGTCATAGACGAGTTGTGAATCAAATTTATCAAACGAGTTTCATAAAAGCTTATATCCCAACATAACGAGTTGAAGATCTTGTAAACCACATACAAAAACTAGAGCTTTATGCCTTTTTAACAAAACAAAATCCTTAAAAGAAACTTAAAAATGCATACATTTATTTACATCGTTGGCTGAGACGCTTCACAACCGTATACGACAGTATTGCGCGCTCAGGGTTGCGTCGAAACATATAGTTCCCCAATTTGCCTTTTTGTTTTTTGCCTATTTTCGTTAGCGCAACTAAGTTGGACAAGAATTTAACTTTAATGAGCAAATCAATCATTTTGCAAGAGAGTCAGACTTTTCAATCAATATTTAAATAGCAAATTAATCAAATCTTTGTCAAGCTAAACGGTTGACATAGAAATAACTTTATGCAAATAATTGTTCCTAGCGCTCAAGATCATCAATGGTGTACCATTCAAGTGACAGACCTTTGAATCACAATTTTAATTGCAAATTAGCAATGTCAAATCTTTGTCAAGCGAAGCGGCTAACATAGAAATAACTTTATCTGCATAAAATATTCTATCACTGAGAGATATACATTAGTCAGCATTAAGGGTGATTCTAAACATTTGTTAGTCAGTATATTATTTTTTTTAAAACATCTATAGGTGTACAAATCCATGGAAAAGGAGGGGTGAACCCCAAATTTGTCGGAGGAAAAACATAAAAAAAAATTGCACCGGGGGGGGGGGGTGTCCCTGGTTGGGTGGCATATTTATTTTGAGCCTGTGTGCGGAATTTTGTTTGCAGACACCCCCCCCCCCCGGTCATCCAACGGTAGTGTCCAAGGCCGGGTCTCTGCTCTCCGTCGCTTTCCATGAACGGTGATTCCATGGTGCGCTCACTACACAGAATCGACCCCACCCCCACAATATATATACCCCAGCGATCAAAATCTAATTATTAAGTAATATGTGGTACAATGTAGCAAATTTATATGGATATAGGTATATCATACCATATTCCCAAAGGCTAAAGAGATATCGTATCTAGATGTCATATGCATCCCCACAGGAAAAGACTGCCATATACATGTTTGCGTAATTATACAATACAGATAAAACGGCGGCAACTTAAAACTTAAGAGATATATATGGACAGCTACATGGGTAGGCATATGCATGGTATGCTGTTGCAGCAAAAATGGATAGTATATATAGTATATAGACTCCATATAGACTTGGAACAATAACAGCTGTGCTAAATATCTACTAAATAATAGTATTATAGTTCCATAAATAATTATATTGATACACTAATATGCAACATAAGTTTAAAGATTGAACGTCCGCCCGTCCTCATAAAATATGTATCCAGAGAGATGGCTGGAAATTAAGACACACAAGGAAACCTCACAGTCCACACTATTACCATTATAACTTCTTATCTTTTAAAGTTTAATACACTAACATTATAAATAATCTGTCATCTTCATAACAAATACTGTAATTCAACCTTGTATCTGGAGAGGGGTCTCCTGTAAGTTTCCATAAATTGTACCCAATCCCTTTGCAATTTAATTCACAATAAAATATGTTTTTAAAGGTACGGTTGGCCTTGGCGGTGGGTATCCTGTGAAAAATTTCCACCCGTCAAAAACCGCCACAAACAGAAAGAACATCAAAATGTAGACAGACTTTGTCCGTATACAAATAAGAAATATCGCATAAACAGTATGTTATTGTCAAATGTTTGACCATTGTTATGTAAACAAAAGCATAAAAAGTAACTTTTCTGGTGTTTGTTTATATTATGATGGTAAACATAAAGAGCGTTCTTTGTTGGTGAATTCCTGATATGGAACTAATAAAGAGCGTTTATGCCATTAGTGTGTGATTTGCCAGTAGCATTATGCTGTCTTCTGTAACACAATCAGGCTCTTGCTTAGGTAAAATATAGTAGGTCTTTATGATAACATTCTGTTTACGTGATGGTCATGGTATATATGAACGAATCTGTATGCGTTTTAATGTTTTTCTGTTTACGGTGATTGGAACAAATATGAATATTTTCGACAACTAAGGCCTCACGTGCCTTTAAAGTATAAGATGCACTATAATTTTATGATGAAAAATCTTTATTCAGATTGCGCATAATGTAAATGTAAAGTGAGTGTACAATCATACATCGTGGTATATTCTAATAACAAAGCCAAAGAACTACATTACTGTTTCACATGGCACTCAACACTAAATTTTGACGTGAACGTTTGCAATTTTTTCCATATAAGTTTGGATATATCTGGATTAATATCTATACTACCGTTCCATAGTACTTACAATATCGTCTCGATTTGTACTTTACTTTAAACATATGTTATTGTGAATCATTCAATTTACAACGGGATTGGGGTACGGTAACTTACAGGAGACCCCTTCTCCCGACACAAGGTTGAATTACACTTTTTGTTTACAAGATAACAGAGTATTTACAATTGTGGTGTATTATATAACTGAAAAAAGATAGAAGTTATAATGGTAATAGTAATAGTGAACTGTGAGGTTTCCTGTTGTCTGTTAGTTGCCAGCCATCTCTCTGGATACATATGACACGAGGACGGGCCGGACGTCTAATCATTATACGTATGTTGCTATATATGAAGGTATATTATCTGGCAATTAATCCTGATTAAAGCGTGTTGTCGCAGATATGTAAGACTGAACAATGCGAAATAATGTTTTGTTTCTTTGAATGGTTTCATCCGGAATTCCACATTGCAGTTGGTTCCAGTGTGATATTCGCAAATTATGTTTGTCCAGTTTACAGCAAAGTACATGTCTCTGTTCGTCATATAATTGACAAGACAAGAAAGTACATGCCACTTTCGTATGCGTACCCACACCAACGATTCGGACTGTCGGCAATATAGTTTTCGTAACATGTCTTGGCGAAGATCGCTGCAAGAGTTACGTATCCTGCAGCCTAGAATATTATTTTTCCGGTTTCCTAATTCAAAGTAATTTGGTGGTTTCGTGCCTGGATCGACAATATTCAAGTTTTCTTTGAAATTTTGCAGATTTCCAGCTGCAGCTACATACTGCATACTACATATAGATAGCTTGTTCAACTGGGCCACGGTCGTTGGAAGGATTTATTATAGTGTTCTTTAAAACAACAATACGAGTAGTACCTATCCGGACATCGCATGCTATATCTGGATACCTTGTATCAACGTGCCAGCAGTAAACACTTAAGGTAGTCAGGGGCTTTATTATTTATAATGTTCGTTCCAATCCCAAGTGAAGATCCAATTCTTGTTTGGGAACAAAATCTGCATTATAAAGCAATGATACAGAAGATAATTTTAACTTTTAGGCTGAAAATATATGTGCTGTATATAGTATAGGAAGTTTCATGCAACTCTTGTTTGGGGGAAAAATATGCATTATTAAACAATGATACAGAGGATAATTTTAACATTTATGCTGAAAATATGTGCTGTGTATAGTATAGTAAGTTTCATGCATTAGCTTGTGATTGTGATTTATGCCTTCCCTCCCTTTTCCGACCGTTTGTGCTAGAATAGTCTGAATAGAGGGGTACTTAATTAATATTTTGGTTGAAGGTTGTGCCTTGCAAATATACCTTCTGTTGCCATTTCTAATTGGCATCTGATGTTTTCCAGATTATGAGAAATTTTATTTTATTTTTCAATTGAGACGTGGCCAGAATTATGCATCCATATTTAAATAGTTGTGTTCAATCATTCTACGGTTTATCCTTAGGGCTCCTCAGTAAACATATATTATTTGCCGTTGCCCACAGACCGAAACAGGGAGAGGAAGAGAAGGAAATCAGACTGACCGTTAGACATGAAGCATTGCCCATCTGTAAAGAAATATTTTACTTTCATTTCACATGCAATACTATACATATACAAGAGTGGTATGGATAATGTTCAGCAATATAATGAAAACAGCACATTACTTTCATAACAATGTACCTTTGTTATTTTCAGGCAAGAAAATCCCATGTTCGTACGAGATTTAGCAGATGAACTAACTAGTTCTATCGCTGATAGATATGTGATATTTTTTTCCCGAAAGCTGTCACGAAGTACCGGGACGAAGAGACAGCATCAACATACTTACCTATCCAGAACATTGTTTCAGAAGTTTAGAGAAAAGCTTCTGACCTGATTGCGATTGCAAAGAATGAAAAATAGACAGAGAGACGTTTTATGTTGGAGGGAACGGACACCATTGCGAAATGGCATATCATGGAGATAGTGATCCCGATAGCATAAAGGAGCTTGATATAGAGTTAGAATTAGCAGAGGAAGAATCACAGATGATGCTCGGCGCTGCATGGCGATGCTGATGGTTAGTTGATGATGCAAATAACATGATATATTCAAGTCTTGTGTCATGTAAATTTACATCGAATTTGAAATTATTTATTTCATCCATTTAAGATACTTTTTTAAAGTACTTCTACTCAACAGTCACGTTATTGAAGTCATCACATTAATTTGGCACTAATAATGAAAAACAAATTTGTTACCCTGTGCCAATGCATTCTTTTATATATGCGAGTCGACCATTGGCCTAAATTTTTTTATCATTTTTTAAAATAAAATTTTCTTACAATTTTTAGGACATAAAATAAAAAAAATCCATTACCCTGCAGGGAGCCCCACGGATATTTAGAAGCATGTCGGCTCTGTATGGGTGAAATTATAAAATTGTTAAAGAATACAAGAAAAATGAACCGGGTGGTTGTTATTATGTATACCACGAAAAAGATTATTTTATTTCGTATTTTGACATAGAGTACGTTAATATTTAGGGAACATTTACCTGTTCCAATGTTTCTCTAATCTGCTTGAGAATGTTTCAGCACATACCAAGTAAATTTGAGTACTCTTTGTCTCAGCCATGGCAGGTTATATGATTTATATATTTCCCTGTCTTGCAATGGTCGATGTCAATATTAACGACAGGAATGAAATACATGATACACTAAATATATGTACCTGCTTCGTGATGACGACCAGCGATGGTCATGATGATGCATGCATGTAATAGTGATGACGATCAATTTCAAACACAGATATCCTAACTCTCAACGACCGCTCCACTTGCGTTTATCAATGCGCTACCGGAATATTTCAAAATCCTCGCAAATCAGTAGAGTTTGCCTTTACAGTTATTATCATATATAGTTCTAATACAAATCCAAATTATGTTGAAATTCGACACAATTATGAGGGAAATAAACGGAAGAATACGGGAGCTATATTTTTCCAATTCTGCGGATGATGAAGTTAGCAGGCAGCGATCAGCTGTCGGTTTTGGTACACCCAACTGGCTCGGCTGAGGACATCAGCAAATATCAACCATGCACAAGGTTAACTCGGCGATAACCCTCTGTGAATTATTATTTAAATATCCCTTGAAATTATTGATTTCATCAACCTTCTGAGAGTTTACTTTGAAGAACAGATGCAGTAAAATAAAGATTCACTGCTGTGTGTGTAAAAAGAACTACAAGAAAGTAAGTGACATGAGTTGAGAGTGAATATCGAGATATGTCCATGAGATTGTTGATACCTGCATGTGTATATCCGAGACTTTTTTGTTTTATTTACATACAAGGAGCTGCGTCGTCAGAGGACACCAGCAAATAACAATCACGCGGATAGCATAGCGATAATCAATGTTTCGCTGAAAGAATTCATCATATCCAGGACAGTTGCGGATGATCAACGGTAGTGCACTCCAGAGAAAATGACATGTCACCGAAACTATAGTGCGGTCGTGGGAGAGTTGAACCCGGAATCAATTAGATACAAGCTGATTGTGGTGTCGTTCGACGCGGAAAAACACCAGGAACAACATATCCAAAATAGGCAAAAATCCGCTCATGGGAAAATTCAGGATCCAAGATGGCGTCCATAATCTATGTTGTTATTGGAAAATACTGAATTTCTGCGGTAGGTGCTCCAAATGATTCTGTAGAATGTCTTTTCCAAAATGGCCGCCGAAATGGAAAAAATTTACATTTTGTGCAAAATTGAATAGCTAGTCCTATACGAGCGAAGAAACGCTCGAATTGTGCGAGGAAGAATGGTTGCAGAGTATAAGAGAAACTTTTGATTCGAGATGTACGAATTCTCTCAATACATCTCACGTGAGAGCAAGCGAAATCAGGGTCTAACGAAACGGTTAAATCTGGACTTTTGGGCGCCCATGCAGAAACGGAAAAAATAACGCAGTTTTATCTGTACTGCACACAGAACCACAACTAACAATACTTCTTGAATGTTCAACGTTGAAATAACATCTTAAACGATAATCACCAGCTATTTAGCACGATTACGTGGGTGGTAATGGTAAGATATATTCAGACAAATCTAATGAAAACTAAGAGTATGCATTGCGTGGTAGCATATTCCAGTTGTAAAATGGCGACTGAAGTAATTTGAAAAAAGAATTCTACTAAGAAACAGGTTTGGTAGCTGCATGAAATATAGTCATACAATGTACGATGTACCATCTCTGTGATCTGGTGAGATGCGATGACAATCTATTGAAACTAATAGTGTTTCTTTACAGTTTAATAAGCATTGCGACCAATGTGTATGGTTTATTATCGCCGGGAGTATTGACAATTCCGGAAATATAACTAATATTTATACCGCTATAGTATGCACTTAATTTTCGGAGTTACATTCAATAAATAATCATCATGCCGAATGAAACTACCATGCACTGTGTGGCGAAACATTTTACTTTATGTGTTGCATGGCCGAAATTATTATTGTTGGCCCGACAGTTGGGTGTTGGATAAGCAGAACACCTAAACTTTATAGACGTAAATCATTGAGGGTTTGACTTGCTGTGCAGTGGTCGATAAATCCTTCAGATGAATCTGTTTTAATGATGCGTGTACCTTTAAAGGTATTTCACAACCAACTTGTATATTAGCAATACGTATTTTCACTCCTATGTGGTTATCCAATTTTGTTACTCACGCATTCACAATTCTACTCGCCCTACCAAAACCTGATACAAATCCAAAATATATTGTTATATGTATGTTTCATGCATGATCTGTGGGGAGCGGAGGTCCATCTAAGTTTCAAAGAACTTGTCCTCCAATCCCTTATATGTTATGTATTATTTATGCATTATACTAATAAAATATGTTTAAATCAAAAATCAAATCCAATTTGTTGCTTTCTTCGTGGTATGGCTTGGAGTTGCGGCCATTTCGGCAGCCATTTCGTGGCCACGATTGTATAATTTTCTGTCACTCTATTCACTCCCGTACTCTAATTTAACACAAACTGGTATAACGGCGTAATTCCGATGCCAGAATAAACGTATAGTTAATAATTTCGAGAACTGATGTAGTACAGACAACCATGTTGAACGCCATCTTGGATGCTGTTAAAATATTCACCTCCGTCAAAAACCGCCATAAACAGAAAGAACAGTAAAATATAGATATACCTTGTTCTTAAACCAATCAGAAATATGGCATAAACAGTATGTTTTATTGTCAAATGTTATGTAAACAAAGGCAAAAAACGTTACAGAACCTGGCTTTTGTTTAGATCAGGATATGGTAAACATAAAAAGCGTTATTGTTACTGTTTTCCTGATATGGAAATAATAAAGAGCGTTTATATAATTTGTGTTATTGATTAACCAATAGAATTACGCTGTGTTATGTAAACAGAAGCAAAACTTCTGTAAAACGAGCAGGCTCTTGTTTACGTACACCATCGTACGTCTTGACGATGATATACTATTTACGCGCTGATTATGTTTGGCATATGAACAAAACTATATATATTTTAATTTTCCTTCTGTTGATGGCGATTTGAACAAATATGAATATTTCTGCAACGAACACCGCCAGTTCCTTTAATGAAAGACAAAACAAACGGCCATGTTGAACTTCTTATCTCCACATTCCCTACCAATGAATATGAATCTTTCTGAACTTGTCTTATCCTTTCATTTACCTGTCGTCTGCTCATTTCCTGAACACCACTCCAACTGAATAATATATCATAATCAAAATATATTTGTATAACTGGACTGGAGAATCAATTTAGTAATGCAAGAGTTAAACCGGTAACGGGATTTCGAATATCCAAAACTCTCATAATGCAGTCTGAACCAGGCAAAAGAATGAAGGAATATCTCTATATGTAAGATTGGAAGTACGTTAATTTGTATAAGAAATATGTCATATTATGACCACAAACTGGCAAGTTCCTTAGCTGCGCATGTTCTGTTATATGTGCCGTTCTGGCACAGGTATTTAGTACCATGAGTGACTGTGAAGCCCGTAGTACAGTGCTTCTGGTCGGAACCATGTAGATTTGATAAATTCGGACACACCTGTCTTCAAAGAATATGTAGTCAATTCAGTCGTTCAACTATAATTCTACGACGCCAGTGAAGATGAACGCTTTTTATGTTGCCTTTAAAAAAGGGGAATTCAGTTTTATGAACACTCTTATTTATGAACATAGCAGGTATTGTTTTAATTTTTTGTGACAATTCCCAACGTTAGATTTCCTATATGATGAGCAGGATATCCTATAGTATTCACATTGCCTTCCACTAACGTAGACTCATGGTGACATCTAGATGTGATTATGTTCATAACGATCTCTCGTACATGAGGAATATTCGATCTTGTTCTTTAAACCACTTGACGATTTGCACTCCAAAATAAACCTAGCAATATTCGCTTTTGAATTTTCCCCGCTATCGAAATAGGTCGATAAATACACTTGAACTACATTTATACGAAACAAAAGCTACCCGTTTGCAAGGCATAGCACAGAAAAGAGCGTTCCGTGTTAATCTATTCCTGATATGGTATAAATAAAGAGCGTTTATTTCACTTCTGTGAACAACTGAAAACCGCTAGAAAAAATAATGGCTTTTGGGTTGACTGGGATCATGGGGATGTCTTTCATGCACATGTTTTTGGTTTTCAGAGCACATGCAATTATGTATGCGTTGTTATTAACCCCCTGATTTCTGCTCTCTGTGGTCTTCTCTAAAATATCTATATCTTTTCCAACAAAATCTAATATCGACGCGTTCTCATATCCAGTGAAAGGTCCGCGCCCTTGTCGTGGGCTGCGAAGCAGGGATGTGGCGACAGGTGTGGGTATGGGAGGGGGTGACTCACACCCAACTGCAGTCAACATTTTCAACAGTTGAATTTAATACCTGATTAATTGGATATTTCACACATTTGCATAGTTTCCTACTTGCCAATTTTGTTTAACTGTACTGGCCATTGTGGTGTCAGGTTGGAAATTTACTAGAATCGGAAAGCTTGAGGCCAGTCTAGATGCTAGTTTTTTTTCCAATTTTCATGTTCAGATTTCAAAATGTTCTCACAACCAGTCGAACCATTGTCGGCACCGTGTGTCTGGGACTTCCCAGTGGCCAGAAGTTCAGATCTAATGATGTTCTCATACTGGGCCGAACCATTCTTTTCCACCCCAGACTAGTGGTCACAAGATAAGGCTACCATCCACTTGAAGACACAATTGGGGGGGAAATCAAAGCTCCAGGGGGTGGTGCAAATTGAATTACGCAAACGTATGCGATTGGTGTGGTTCAAGGAGTGGGTCCGCAGTTGAAAAATCCAAGGTTGACACGGAAACCCACTGGTCACACCCCAGACTCAACCAGCGGTGACCCTCGTGACTTTGTTTTGCGTTCGGCATATTTGTATTCTATCCGATAATTATATATGGACCATACACTAAACGAAAACGTTTTCGTGGCCATCACACGGCCAATCGTGCAATCAACTGAGGCGATAATAGTGTTGCAGGAATTATACGGATGACCGACCAATTGTCCAAAAAAAAAAACGCAACATCAAAATACACAGGCAATGCTTTTCGATAAAAACTATGAAGGTGTTTTCCTTGCAATGTGTGTATCTCGCATATATCCATGGGCATATATAAACGGGCTACCAGCATCTTACCGCTGGCCGAAGGCGTACCTTTGTCCCTGCATTTAGCCATTTTGTGTGCATGTGTCGGTGGTTGTCGTATCATCGTATGTTGCTACATACACAGCGTTATTGTTGGAAGGGTAATTATGTTCTACTTTTAATGATAATATGTCTATCGTGACCACATTGTCACATAACACATGAGTACATATAACAAATATTTAGTACATTACATAAACATGATATGTCAATTAAACATAGAGACAGGAAATACACATATATAAAACATAGTCGTACAAAACGACGTACTTTATCGCACAGGGTTATAGATGCGTAAACTTAAACCAAAATTTGGGTACAAACATAATCATGTTTGATCACGAGATCTTTCACTCGTATATATCACTACATCATACCGCATGACATTTCAGATAAGTAAGCTATACACTGATATTGCGAAGTACTTAGACGAAAATAAAACATAATTATAAAGTACAAGTATTTTGGCAGTATTGCTATTTAGTTAGCGAATGGGGATAATTTGAAGAGCAGAATCATAGGAACTATATCTTTGGCCGGGGGATGCGCGCAGTTATACTGCGTTAAACATTCTTTCCAATAATTTCTTTGCCGAAGACAGTCGCTTGTGTTGACAACCCTCCCTCCCTCCCTGTTTTTTGTTTTGGGACATACGCATTCGATAGATGTCTCCCCCTTTGGCCTACATCTGTATAGGCGGTTATTGTGCCTCAAAAATTGTCACCCACATGTTTGTATTGGTTACTACTACATTTATTGTATCGGCTTCCTGTAAATAATTATGATTTTCTAAACAGGTAGCTATAAAACGCATTCCAGTTGTTGTCTTTCACTCTAACCCTGTGGGATAAATGTAGTATGTATAACACATACAAAGATGAACCTAGAAATCGGCACTCGGCAGTATATATAGGAGATAAATTTTTGACCCCTGCTGCGCTCTGGGGCCAAATCATTAGGATTCAGCGCCTGTGAAACGGCGTCGTTTTTCATGAGTGAGATGGACATATCTCATTACCCGGGGTGTGATGTCATTATCGAACATTCCGACTAGAGTGTTATACAATTGAGTGTCGGGAAATAAGTTAATCGCGGGCGATATGCCCCATAAGCTTATCCATCTATGTGGAGAATCAAGTCTCGTTATTATCAACGGAAGCTTCGGTGATGACAAATCTAGTGGTATGTTGACATCGAGCGACCGTAGTGTTATCGATTACATGGTTGGGAGTACAGGTATTATTCCTTTGATAAAGAACTTCCGAGTAAATGATTTTTCTCCCTTGTTCAGTGATATACACCATGGATTACATTTAGAGTTACAGTTCCCAATTGTTGAAAATCAATCACCAGAAAATGTCACTCAAAAGACAACGCATAACAAAGTAAATGAACGTATCAAGAGTTGGGACCCAGTAGCGGGAGCTAACTTATCTTGCTTTTTCGATAGCGATGAAATGAATCACATTATAACAACATTAAACCGAGAACGGACAGACACAACCAGTAGCGATATTGATAACTTAGGCAGGGATATAACTACCTGTATTCTAAACGCAGCTAAGGCGACACTGGGAACTAGCCGACAACGACGTAAAAATAAAGGCGATTCAATCAAATAAGAGGTCTTGGTTTGACAGCGATTGTCGGTTTGCTAGAACAGATTTTCATCGCATTAAGTTAGCTTACAATCGAAACCGATCGGCTGAAAATAAGCTGTCGCTTAAGGACGCCGGTATAAAGTACAGGAAAATTATGGATAGCAAAATCAAAACAAAACAAGTTGAAAATGTATCAGAATTGAGGAAATTAAACGAAATATCATCCAAACGTTTTTGGAAAAAACTTGACGATCTCAGTGACAAAAAATGTACACGCACGCACAATAAAGTTAAACTGGAAACATTCTTTGAATATTTTAAGGAGCAAAATATATGTGATGATAGTTCTGACAAATTGGAGAATTTCATCGACTCCGATTTTGATATAGCAGACTGCTCATATATAAACGACGCGATAACGGAGGATGAAATTAAAAAAGTAATATTGCAGTTAAAGGGGGGTAAAGCAACAGGCATTGATAAAGTACACAATGAGTATATAAGGGTTTCGTGTGATATTATGATGCCTATTTATCGAGCTTACTTCAACCTAATCCTGGACACTGGAAACTTCCCATGTGATTGGGCCATCGGCATCATACAACCGATTTATAAGAAATCCGGCGACCCATATAGCCCAGAATCTTATCGTGGTATAACACTCCTTAGCTGCTTGGCTAAGGTTTTCACCTCCATTCTCAATGCTAGACTTGTTTCCTTCTCAGAAGACCAAGAACTTATTAGTAAATTTCAAACCGGCTTCAGAAAAGAGCATTCAACAATTGACAACATATTTGTGTTACACAGCATAATTGATATATATTTATTGAGTGGTCGTAAGCTTTTCTGTACCTTCATAGACTTTAAGAAGGCATTCGACACAATTTGGCGAGATGCCTTGTGGTTGAAAATGATAAAATGTAATATCAACGGAAAAATTCTTAAATTAATAAGAGATATGTATAATAAAATAAAAGTATGTGTTAAGGGAAATGATTCCCAATCTGATTTTTTTACGTGCTCTATTGGACTTTTCCAAGGTGAAATCATGTCACCTTTTCTATTTTCTTTATACATAAACGATCTGACTAATTTTATGGATGATTGAGCAATTAGTAATCTGAACTATCTAGACGAATTATTCTTCGATCATATAGGCACATACATAAAATTACTATGTCTGTTTTATGCGGACGACACTGTTATTTTAACCGACACGGAGGAAACTATGCAACGTGCCCTCCTGGCATTTGCAGATTACGCTGATTCCTGGAGACTCCAGGTAAATACAAGAAAAACGAAAGTTCTCATTTTCTGCAACAAAATGCACAAACGTTTGCCAGTTTTTACTTATAATGGAGGTGAACTAGAAATAGTCAAAGAGTTTAACTACTTAGGTGTTAATTTCTTTTATAACGGCAGATTCTGCAATTCCTTGAAGAAAACGCTAAATGTTTCATCAAAGGCTATGTTCAGTCTATTCAATAAGGTCCGTAAACTACATCTGCCAATTGATATGATGTTGAATTTATTTGATACTATGATCATGCCAATAATTTTATATGGTAGCGAAATATGGTGTTTTGAGAGAATCCACACCCTCGAGGCTCTACATATGAAATTTTGTAAAATATTACTAGGCATGAAATCTAGTACACCTAATTATATGGTGTACGGAGAACTTGGTAGACATCCCATTTTAGTGGAAATAAAGTGCAGAGTGTTAACTTATTGGTCAAAAATTGTATCTAGCGATGGATCAGAACTGGCTAAGAACATATATCTTATTGTAAAGCAATTACACGCCAACGATCCCAAGTTAACACGCAAGTCAAAATGGCTTAACTTTGTGACAAACACCCTGAATGAACTTGATCTACGTTCTATATGGGAGTCACAGTCTGCTTTATCTAAACAGGACATTCGCAATATTAATACCTTTCTCATAGAGCAGCATTGGGCTACACTTTTTATCGATTTAGAATTATCTGATTCGCCAAGAGCAACTTTTTACAGAAATATTAAAACCAGCCCCTGTATTAGCTTCAGTTGCCAGATCATCTGATCCCTTATATGGTGAAATTTAGAACAGCCAACCACCGACTCCCCGTTGAAAAAAGGCGGTGGCGAAACAGTATACCTTGTAATACCTGTGAACAGTGCGGTAACGGGATAGGGGACGAGTATCATCTCATACTGATATGCGACGAATTTAGAGATATCCGTGAACAGTTCATTCCAAAATACTATTGGCTATCTCCAACGCGAGAAAAGTTTTATGGTTTGATATCTATAGCTAATATATCGCTCCTGAAGAGGGTGAGTATATTTCTAAAATTAGCCTTCAGAAAATTGAGATAATAACTTACAACTATACTGATGATCTGGCATTGACAGCATTTACATCTATATGTAATTACTCATATATGTAGTTACATCTATATGTAATTACTCATATATGTATATATATATATGTGTATATGTATATATAGCTATATATATATATATGTATATGTATATGTATGTATATGTATGTATATATATATCACTATTGGTGTGAGTCGATCGACAGATAGACTCGTGATTTTAAAAATGAATTTATCACTTATATAATCCATATGTAGTATGATGCCAAAATGCTTATTGAAATATCTTATGTATATAGTGTATATATGTTCGTGTATGTTCCACCTTAAATGGTGGCTTTATGCATTAAACAATTCAATTCAAAAAGATAATCAAATAATTCAGAACGTTCGTCCGAGAACAGGGTGCAGTAAAGTAGGAAGTTTTTTTCATCTTCCACTTGAACGACGCAGTGCGGACAAAGCCTTTTACTTTCACATGTATCTGATTTAGCTCGGCGGCCCGTTTCAATAGCCAATGAGTGGGCACTCACTCTGAAACGAGTGAACGAGGCTTTGGTGTGATGATCCATGGTTTAATAGGTTAAGATATTTTGCCATCCCAAAGGTTTTACTGATCGCTTGGAAAGTTGTAAATTTTGACGAGTCTTTAATTTTTCTAGACCACCATGCGATATATTCTTCCTTAAGTTTAGCATCGAATGCTTTTACCAATTTTGAGGGGCTAAAGGTACTACGGTTTTGCCATACATGCCCGAATCCGAAATAATTTATAAGAAACTTAACTTCTTCAGACCAGGAGTTGAGATTCAGCATATTTTCGTCAAAACTTTTTCTGACGATAAAATTCTTCGGAATCGATAGTAAATGAAGCCAGTATTGGATCGTGGCTTTCATAAGGGTTATACAAAGTGGGTAAGTACTAAGTACCCGTTTCACCTCTGGCCGCTGTAGTGCTTGCGTATTTCGATAGTCCGAGATATCTTTTGATGAATTTTTTTTTTTACTATAGATATGTCGAGTCCGTCCCATTTTTCCAACGGGCTGCTATTAGATTTAATCACACGGGAGGGTTTAAGCACGTTCGGCCCCCAAACCTGGCTTCCATAGCAAAGAATTGGTTCAACGCAAGTTTTAAATAAATGTGGAGTCGTTTCTGGTCTCAGATAACGGAATGGGAGACTTTGTTGAATTGCAAACACGGCTTTATTCCCCTTTTTGATCAATTCATGATGATCAATTTTACCAGATGATGTGAATGTAACTCCGAGATATTTATATTTGTTTGTCGGATGCATACACTGTATTTTGTCACTGTTGGTTTAACAATATGATACCGTTGGTTTGCCTACGGTATTATACCGTTGCTAGTGTCGACGGCCAAGTACCGTTGCACAAACACGAGGTATGGATAGGATCACCTCCCTTGTGAGATTCGCAATGCATCTCGGGTAAATTCGCCATTAATTGATGTCTCAGTGTCTGTCTCCGTCATTCGCGGGAGATTTGTTTTATAATTTAGTAGGCCTACTTTTTAATATGATTCAACAGCTTGGGACAGGTTCCAAGCCGTTTAAATAGCACTAACGGTCTACCGAACGGGCTAAAGAAAGTGTAAACAAGCCCTATTTAACCACTTGCGATGTTTTAATAGCGACCGCGAAAATAGGTCACCTAGTAAAATTGGTTTGCACTGCAGTCATTCACTCTATAAGTATTAGTTATAACGGATCACTTTTCACATTTTCGCTAATTTCTCTACTAATAAACGAATCAAAGTAATTATTTTTGTTGGATCTTCTAGTCAGCTATATTACTACAAGTATCCTACCGTTTATTCCAACAGTACAATGTATCGACGGTGTACTGTTATTTCAACAGTATCCTACCGTGTATCCCAAAAGTACAATGTATCAACGGTATACTGTTATTTCGACAGGGATTGTACTGGCAACTAAGTTGACGGTGCATTACCGTAGTTATAACGTTATTAAATTTTACAGTGTAGGAATGCCTTTGTATTTGATGTTTGCGTCGAGAGATCGACCATTCCGATTGAAGATCATTATCTTGATTTTATCTAAATTAACTTGTAACCGATTTACATCTAGATAAGTACTTAATTTGTCTAGACATTTCTGCAGACCATGTTCTGTTTTGGAGAAAATAACCAGGTCATCAGCATACATAAGACAAGATATAGTGGCTTCTCCTGCTTCCACCGGATGACAGGTGGTGTCAAAAATATTCGGAAGATCATTTAGGTATATATTAAATAGTTTAGGGCGTAACACACACCCTTGTTTTACCCTTATTCTACTGGGGTTGTTAGATTGAGTGGGATGTGCGGTGTTCATGTCTGTTCGGGTATGTTGCTGTTCTGGTCATATATTAGGTTGGTACTATGTCTGAGATAGACGCGCGTTTTATACTCTATTATTTGATTTCGGTATTGTTGGATTGGAGAGTAAACTGTTCACTTCACATGCAGCTATTGGATCTTACATTAAATAAAAACGACCCGGTGTCGACCACGTGGTTATGTCGTGCAGCCATATAAGGCAGTAATTCTGTGTTTTCTAACTGATACTGATATTAACTTAATAGTAGGGCGGCTCCGTGACAAACATAAAAGGGTGAATCGTGCAAAATAGTTTGATAAATACTTGAATGACCTTTCTACGATCATCATATGTCCCAGAAAGACGCATTGAAGTTATAAAAAATATAACTTTGAGCACGATGTTTGGTTACAAAACAGTCATTTGCACGGCATGGAAACAAAAAATAGCGTTCCGCGTTAGTCTATTCCTGATATGGTAGAAATAAAGAAAGTTAATTTCACTTCTGAGCGAAAAATTTAAAATTCTGGAAAATAGGTTGGAACCATGGAAAGTGTTTTATTTTTTCAACCCATGAAGCCAGTAAATCAACATTTCGTATATTTGTCCACACATATCTTATACCTCCTAACCGATCACGTAGAGAGAATTCGGAAGCCATTCCCGTTAATATTACATATCACTGTATATCATGCACATTTCACTATTAACTTAGACATCCATGACCTTACATCAGCTATTTCATTCCATTCTCCTAGGTCAATTTTAGCCTGATACCAGGCCATTAGATGAAAGAGACTGGTCAAAGGGCCTGTTCTGCCAAGAAAATAAAGACGAGAAGTTGTGTGAACCAACTCAATTCAAGGACAGATGTTGGTGCTGCCTATAATATAAGAGAATGCATTGGCTTAACACATTAAAAATTATTAAATTGTTAACGAATGTAAGAAAAAATGGTAAAAAGTGTTAGGCCAATGTATTCTCTTATATATGCGAGGCGACCTATGGTCGACTCGCATATATAAGAGAATGCATTGGCACAGGGCATAACTGTAACTATCACAATGTGGTCAAGGAGCCGGTTCCAATGATATCCATATTTGTATGGTTCTATTGAGACAGACTGAAGATATTTTAGGCTGTTGAAGCTTTATTTGGCCGGTTTTGGCCGTTTTGTTGGGTAAAGGGTTAACACCTCGGTGGTATACCACACATAATTTCGCCTTTGACTATTCGAAAAGTCGCCTTGATAGATCAATAAAAAAGAAAATATATTTCAAAGAATGAGTTTCCGAACAAAAAACAAGGTATCAGCGAGACCAACATCTGAAGAAAGACAAAGTGGAGAAAGTTTCCTGTACGACAAACCATCAAATCAAATATAGACATCAAATCAGCTCCACGAACCTCTGACCTCTGAATAGTTAATGAAAGAGTGAGGGGTTAATTTACCTGGTGGAAGAATATTAGCGAAGAAGAAACCTTTTGACAAAACCATCAGCAAGAATTCATTGCCGCTTTTAAATTCACCACCGAAGCTCAACGACAACAAACTAATTGTGAACGCTTTGAAGAGTGATATACACGTATTTTCAAGAATGTATGTCGCTTGTCAAGTTCTTGATGGGAACCTTTGTCTCACGAGAATCAGCCATATCCACCATCTCTCTCTCTGAAGATTCAAAGTTGAGATTAACTTCTAAATGTGATATTGTTAAGTGTCTATAGAAGTGAAGAGAGAACAGTAGTTCCGGATGTCGTGGTGCTTGATGGCTCGACCGTCGTTAACATTTTGAAGCCTGGATTTGCCAGAACATTCGGAGAGTATTCCCAAGATGTGTTCATACCATATGTTAACTCATATCTGGAAAATGCTCAGCGTGTGGATATTGTCTGTATCGAACCCTGGATGGCAGTTTGAAAAAAACAAACTAGAGAGAAAAGAGGAAAGGGCAAACGTCGTCGAGTGGAACCCAACAGTTCGATTCCGAAAAACTGGACCGAATATTTTAGAGAACCGGAGAACAAGAAGGAGCTATTCATTTATCTAGCACAGGAAGCTGTGAAGATAACAACTCATAAGCAAGTTATTAGTACAATTGGTCCGGGGGTTATTTGCCGACATCATCAGAACAACGGACGGCTGGACAATTGCTATCACGAAGAAGCAGATAGACACATGATGGTCCATGTTGCAGCTGCTGTCACTAAGCATTTTACTCAATTGTAATCAGAACTGTATACAGTGATATTGATGTGTTGGCTGAGCATATGTACGCCCATCTTGGTGGATAGCCGTCAGAACTATGGATATCATACGGAGTGGGCATACATTTCCAACACGTCCTATCTATCTCTCTTACAAAATATATCAAGTTTACAATAAATGGAACTGAGTGACATCAAAACTTCTAACTAATCGGACTATGAGTAATTGCCATTTCGGAGAGGATGGAGAAATTGGTTATCGAAATACCTCTTAAAAAAGTATGTTTATAAAGTAGCCAACACACACCTTTTTACAACTTTTCAGGATGTGAATGTGATACAGTGTGTGGTTTTTCGGGAGGGGTAAGAAGACAGCATGGGGAAAATGGTCAAAGAATCCATATATCACGGAATCTGGCAAAGTTGGGTGATTCGTTGGATGTTATCGAGAAATTTGTCGTGCGGTTATATGACAAGTCCAGCGAATGGACAACTGAAAACGAGGCTCCGCTCCGGTGTTGTTAAAACGGTCGGGAGTTGGTGAATATACATTCAACAAACAACGTAAAGAGAGCGGTGTATTGCAGGTCATTGCTGGTATAATATTGATGCAGATATAGCACCCTGGAGCCAGAATCTTGGAGATGGACAAAGAGCCCCGAAGGAAGTTGGAGTGTGTCATGGACCGATGTTCCTGAAGCATTCAAAGTTTGCCGAGAACTATTGCGATGTGGTTGCAAGAAAGGGTGCAAAAACAACTGTAAAATGTTGATACACGCAGCCAATAATAGAGATATTTTCAAACAAATTGCGGCCATTTTATCCGTCATTTTGATCTACCCAACTATAACGGACACATGGGTCAATGGATATACAACCTGATCACTTTTCAACACAATTAGGAGAATAAAACACTGTTTTTCGATCAGAAACTGAGTCATAACGATGCATACTTGTTGGAATTTAGAGAAAAACATCCACCTCCAGTGAAGAACATTATTATGAAACAGATAATAACTAAGAAATATATTCCCCGCGTTATATTTTCAACTTCATAAGGCTCCCTGTCAAAACTTCGAAAAGTTCCAAAGTTTTGTACTGATGGATTATGATCTCTGTGGGCGTCAGCCAGAGTAGAGTTTCATGGCATGATATAGTGTATTTCATACGATAGATTTTGGTAAAGGGGGTCTATAAGTTGCAAAAACGTTTGTTCCAATCCCTTTTGTATTTTATGCAAATACAGAATGGAGCAGAATGCACTCAGTCATCCTAGTAAAGTGTTCCTGTTTAACACCGAGGACAGTTTTTACAACAATTGTGTTGTAAGGATACTACCTCGGTAAGAAGTATGGTATGTTTGTTGATTTGACACCTTGGTGTTTGGTTATTTAAACAGCGATTGATGCCCTCGTGGCTGTAAGTCGGACTAATTGAATCTTCGTTTAAGCCTTTATTCTAGTTGTATCTCTAAAGACCGCCTCTAATTGCACAAACATGCACAATACACCGTCACCTGCGCTCAACGAGCCTAGAATATGAAATAAGTTTAAATCTCTCATATCTTCAACTGCTTCCTTGTATAATTTGGAGTGAACAGAGTGCAGATGACTAAACTGTCTAATTATTGTTGTAAAGTTGCGAATATAGTTCAGAGGCCAAATAGAAAAAGCTCTAATTTTCGAGGTACCCATGCACAGTAGAACAAGTTGAAACCAACATTTTTTAATGTAGAAATAATGATTTCCGTGAAACAGAGCTCTCAAATTGCAGGTACATGTAAATCCCAATTAACCAATACTGCTTTCATTTTAAAGTAGAGATAATGTATGATGTAGTAATTGTAATGCCCACACTGGTGATAACTCAGAGATTTAGCCGTGCACAGGGCTAGATTTGCAAAAATGGCGAATTATATGTAAAACAAATAAGAACGTATTGCAGAAATGGTGAGATGGATTATATTCAATAAACGGCAACTTTTTGCAAGTAATCAATCTTTAAATTTGTTTGAGTATGTTCCTGTCGTGTATAACTTCTAACTTTCTTAAGATACGGGCGGTGTTGGCGGTGGGTGTGCTGTTAAAATATTCACCTCCGTCAAAAACCGCCATAAAAAGAAAGAATAGTAAAATATAGACAGACCTTGTTATTATACCAATCAGAAATATGGCATAAATAGTATGTTATCATCAAATGTTTTTCATTTGTTGTGTAAACAAAAGCAAAAAACGTTACAGAACCTGGCTTTTGTTTAGATCCGGATATGGTAAACAGAAAGAGCGTTATTTGTTACTATTTTCCTGATATGGAAATAATAAAGAGCGTTTATATCATTTGTGTGTGATTAACCAATAGAATTGCGCTGTGTTGTGTAAACAGAAGCAGACTTCTGTAACACCATCGTACGTCTTGACAACAATATACTATTTACGCGCTCGCTGATTATGTTTGGCATATGAACAAAACTATTATATATTTTAACTAGCCGATGAGCCCGACGTTGTCCGAGCTATTCAAAAACCAAATTTCAAGTCGATAGCTCTACCCGTTTCAGAGATCTGGTCTGCGATAGCTCCACCCGTTTCCGAGATCTGGTCTGCGCATGCGCGAAGCTGGCGTCACACGGGCTCGGCGACCCGATAAAATTCGTATCCGGGGCAAGATACATTCACATACCAAATTTCAAGTCGATAGCTCCACCCGTTTCCGAGATCTGGTCTGCGCATGCGCGTTTCCGAGATATCGTCTGCGCATGCGCTGCGCGGGCGTCGCACGGGCTCGCCAATACGACAACGACGACCACCTGGTCAAACTACACACACGTACCAAGTTTCGTCCCGATCGGTCGAGGTGTTGGTATCTGATGCAAAAGACGAAATTGTGAGTGTTGATTTGTAACCCGGATTTCTGAGAAGCATTATGCCTATATCCACACTAACTACCCCCAAAGCCCTGACCTAAGTGTCATACATACTATAACACTGATGTTGTAAGAGTACTATGGCATCCAATAAATCTCCCCGCATAGGAAACCACTCAAAAGTATTGTTCCCGTATATCTCTCTGCAGATGAGCCCGACGTAGTCCGGGCTATTAAAAAAAACAAATTTCAAGTCGATAGCTCCACCCGTTTCCGAGATCTGGTCTGCGCATGCGCGAAGCTGGCGTCGCACGGGCTCGGCGACCCGATAAAATTCGTATCCGGGGCAAGATACATTCACATACCAAATTTCAAGTCGATAGCTCCACCCGTTTCCGAGATCTCGTCTGCAGTATTGTTCCCGTATATCTCTCTGCAGATGCTAATAACGTTGAATGGTAAACAAACGCTCTTTATAGCGATGCGTCAAAAATAAACGCTCATTAAATTATCACTTGATTAACCACCGCAGTGCCGTTTTTGTGACTGAGAGTGGAGAACGGGTTGTCTGAGCTTCTCCAAAACGCGACGCCGACGGTGTCCGTGGGATTTTACAATTGGATAGGAAGTTTGGTCTCGATCGGTCAACCCGTTTTCGATTCTATAAAGGACATACAGACAGACAAACAGAGGTCGTCAAAATATATATGAGATATTCCTTCTGTTGATGGCGATTTGAACATATATGAATTTCTGCAACGAACGCCGATCGTGCCTTTAAACATGTGGTTCACGCTCCTGTCCAATTGCCTTACAATCATCATCCCTAAAATGTGTAAGCTATTACATGCATACTATTGAACAAAACTAAATATTCGATATGGTTATATGCCGAAGAACCGACTCGACTATACTTTATAGAAGGGCCTAATTGCTAATGTCTGTCCGTGGTATAGAAAGTCCCAGTATTTAACGACATATTCTGGTCCCCGAAACCGGGATGTAACAAAAGCAAGCATGTTTACGAGCCCAACCTATATCCCCCAGCTATCAAGATACATTTTAAATCACGGGATATAAAAGCAAGTGTCAAAATGCATATTCCACAAGATACGAATAATATGTGGAATAGATCACTAAGCGATAGAAAATTGTTTACGTCAACCTTAACCTTATTTATCTAGAATCTTTACATGTGGAATAATAAAGAGCGTCCATTGTTATATTTTTCCTAATATGGTAACAATAAAGAGCGTTTATCTGAATTTTGTTCGGACAGTTGAAGACAGCTGAACAATTTCTATGGCTTTGATATGTCTTGTCATGTTATATAAATGTTGCACGGCTTGGGTTGACTATGCCAAAATAGTGGTCCGATGGGTGGGGGGCGGGTGTATAGTCAGCGAGAGGACTATTCCTCCACGAGGACCACTCTTTTGGCCTAGTCGACAAGTCGTGAAATATTTATTATATTTTATCGAACGTTCTTAAGTTAATGTTGTCCAAGATTCCATAAAGTACGAACTTGAAATTATTCAAATCCTCCCCGGAATAGTGTACATGTATGCTAAAAATAGATTTCTGGATGTCCCAAGCGATAGCGGATGCGCTAAAATTATGAAGCGGACTATCGTGTTGCAAATGGAACTATTGGTAATAGTTAATGTCAAGCAACCAATCTCAATCGTGGATTCACACATACTATTATATACTTGTAAATTGTATCGTATATTAAATTTAGCACAATACACGATATCAAATTCAGAGGCACTCGCGATGCAATGAACAGAGAGACCCCAATCTCGAGAAAATATATACGGAAATATATCCCCCAATTTAAGACGCGTGTTCAAACGAAATAAAAACGTTCTTGTGAACACTTTGTTTTCACAGGAACGACGTCAACAATCGACTGAATTCACTTTGCGGTTCCGTTTCGGGTTTTCGTGCATGTAAATAAAACTAAAATACTACGCGATTCTGCATCTTTGTTGAACTAAAGTTCAAGACAATCGTGCGATAATTGAGTTTCTCTTAACCCTTTACCCAACAAACCGGCCAAAACCGGCCAAATAAAGCTTCAACAGCCTAAAATATCTTGGGTCTGTCTCAATAAAACCATACAAATATGGATATCATTGGAACCGGCTCATTGACCACATTGTGATGGTTATAGTTTTGCCCTGTGCCAATGCATTCTCTTATATATGCGAGTCGACCATAGGTCGCCTCGCATATATAAGAGAATGCATTTAACACTTTTTACCGTTTTTTCTTACATTCTTTAACAATTTTATAATTTTTAATGTGTTAAGCCAATGCATTCTCTTATGTATGCGAGGCGACATATGGTCGACTCGCATATATAAGAGAATGCATTGGCACAGGGCCCTTCTGTTGGGTAAAGGGTACAGATACGGGCGGCGTTGGCGGTGGGTAAGGTGTTAAAATAATTACCTCCGTCAAAAAATCGCCATATATATAGCTTTCATATGTGTTACAAATAGTGTATTAAGTATAACATTTACCACATCACTCTGACAAACTTCCTCCGTTCAAAGACGTGTTATATATAAGGTTAAATAATTACCCATTAAATTTTCCAAAATGTTCAGGTAGATATTATGGGATGTAATAATAATGAACATGTTTGACACAGTTTTGGGACGCCCACGTTAAATTTTTATATTTCAGATCCACAACACTTTTGATATCGGCAAAATAATGTATTAGTTTTTAAATTCCACATTTTCCCTGATGCGATACCACTACTAATAGTATATACTAATACGTATTAGTTTAACAATATACTATAACGGTGGTATCGCACCAGGGGACCTGTGTTAAATTCTTCATGAAACCCCATGAAACTGCACACTAATGCATCAAATACCTAATTGATGCCCAGATAAGACTATTCACTTAATAATACATTGTTATTGGTGACATGCATTCAGCATGAGTCGCTCTTGTGTGGTACACCATCATGTACTCAAGAAACGAATGTAGTTTGAATGCGTTGGTATAAACAGTATTTGATCCATATATTTCACAACATAAATAATTGATTGATTGATTGATTGGGGGTTATTGTCGCTTTAGCCAGTAAGGCCATATCACGACATTGCCAGTTTTAGTGGTGGAGGAAATCCGCACACTTGCGACTAATCTAACAGTGATTTCAATGGCTGATAAACTCGTCAACCATGTGCGGCAAACCACCGGCCATCGGCGAGTAACTGGCAACTCCACCAGATAACGATTTTCGAGTTACAAAGTCCACGATGGAAACATGTGGATTTGAACCCTTATCGCCAGCGCTGGAGGGGGAAACGGCTTGGAGTGGTACCCCTAACCGATTGAGCCACCGAGCCCCCCCCCCCCACAACATAAATAAGTACAATTTAATGAAGGGATTGACAACACGCCTGTATATAGATGTCGTCTCGGGTTAGTGACCGAGCACAGAACGTGCGGGGATTGACAACACGCCTGTATATATATAGATGTCGTCTCGGGTGACCGAGCACAGAACGTGCGTGTACTTGGTTTTTGTGCGATGTATTTAAGAAAATGTGAGGTTCACAGTTACCATTTTTGTCCCCCGATTTTGGGGGGGGGGGGGACTAATAAAATAGCCGGTGTCCGCCCGTCCGTCCGTCAGGGCGTCGAGCCGTCCGTCCGTTCGGAAAGTTTCCGGATGATAACTTTATTTTTGGGTTATCGGATCGAAACCGTATGTGAGTCTATGAGCTCAAAATACAGGTCAAGTTCGAATATGTGTTCGGTCCACCCATTTTGTCTGGAGTTATGGTCTTTTCGACTTAGAGTGTTGTCGTTTTGAGGTTTCCAGATGATAACTTTAGTTTGTTTGCTCGGATCTGAACCAAATGTAGTATACCAGGTTATCAGCTCCAACTACATGTCAAGCTCGAACATGGGTTTGGTGACAACTTTACTTTTATTTATCTGATTGTTTTTAAATCAACTGAATCTCGTGATATAGTGGTGTTGTCGCACCAGGGGACCTGTGGTTCTTGTATTATGTGATCGGTTACGGTACCGGACGAAATCCTTGTTTTACGTGAATTTCCACGAATTTACAAGCATGCACCTTGTAAAAATCCGTGCTGTGACATAGGTGAATAGTGGCAAGATAGACAACTCTGGTACAGGTTGTTCCATAGATTGCAGTAAATTAATGCCAGTAGTATAGCTACACCGCCAGTTGTATAGCTACACCACGTGTGTGAGTAGTATAGGGTCAACTCTCCATAGCTAAATATGAAATTATATTATGCGCACACGCATCGGGCAATGGAGATAATAAAACTCTTACCTATTCAAATATATATGAAATTATTCAAATATAATATTAGAGACATATATGCAAATGAAAATGTATGAAACATTTAGAAACGCAAATTTGAGATATTTAGATATTTTTCTATATCATTATTGTTGCCTATATATGCGGTTCCGATGAGATATGAGACGACGTATACATGACTAAGCGTTCTTTTCTAAGTATACATTCCTGTCAAATTGCTTGTAAAGTCCCGCAGCGGTTTTATACGGCGGCCTGGAACCGCCACCTCCTCTTCAGTTAGTATCCTGATATATCAGGTTACGTATCCTGATATATCAGGTTAGTATCCTGATATATCAGGTTACGTATCCTGATATATCAGGTTATTAACCTGATATATCAGGTTACGTATCCTGATATATCTGGTTACGTATCCTGATATATCAGGTTAATAACCTGATATATCAGGTTAGTATCCTGATATATCAGGTTAGTATCCTGATATATCAGGTTACGTATCCTGATATATCAGGTTAGTATCCTGATATATCAGGTTACGTATCCTGATATATCAGGTTAGTATCCTGATATATCAGGTTACGTATCCTGATATATCAGGTTATTAACCTGATATATCAGGTTACGTATCCTGATATATCAGGTTAGTATCCTGATATATCAGGTTACGTATCCTGATATATCAGGTTATTAACCTGATATATCAGGTTACGTATCCTGATATATCAGGTTAGTATCTTGATATATCAGGTTACGTATCCTGATATATCAGGTTATTAACCTGATATATCAGGTTACGTATCCTGATATATCAGGTTAGTATCCTGATATATCAGGTTACGTATCCTGATATATCAGGTTAGTATCCTGATATATCAGGTTACGTATCCTGATATATCAGGTTATTAACCTGATATATCAGGTTACGTATCCTGATATATCAGGTTAGTATCCTGATATATCAGGTTACGTATCCTGATATATCAGGTTATTAACCTGATATATCAGGTTACGTATCCTGATATATCAGGTTAGTATCCTGATATATCAGGTTACGTATCCTGATATATCAGGTTATGTCTCGACCAATCCAGAGTGTCGTCTCATTTGCGGAGGCTTGTGGTTGTTTGGATTCTAGTATATGTCATCATCAATACAATTAGCGGCGCGAATGTTTCGGGCGTTTCGTTCATTCGGCCACGAGAGTGAAGTCGAGCTGTAAGGTGAGCATGAGGCCAGATTTTAATCTTATATATAAGTATAGTATAGCATTCGTCGCATTTAAGTGAATTTTAATCTTGGGATATGAAACAATGGATACACCAGACATTTCTGATTACAATTAAATAAGAAATAATTTTATGAAATAGTAGCTGATGTGACCGACTTCGTCCGGAGTATTTAGGGATTTCTCCGTCTGGGCAGTATTTTCAGCGTCTGTGCAAACTATTGTTCGATCTGTCCAGAATCATGCCTATATGAGCGTATATGAGCAAGGTCGAGGTCGCACGTGAAATTGGACCCACCCATATTGTTCCCCGGACGGATCAAAGTAGGCCTACATACCAAATTTGAGTCGGATCGGTCGACCAGTTTTCGAGTCTATACGTTTCAACAATACTCAGTGTTAATGGGTAGCACAACTGTGTTGAAACAGCCATCACACCTTACGTCCATAACGTGCACATGCTCCGTTATAATCTGTAGCGTGGACCACTGTATGAACTGTTACATTGGAAGTCGATCTATCGACGGTTTGTGATGGTTCTTGACTTACTTGTGACGGTTCGTTATGATCTACATTATACATTTTCGCGACTTTTTGACAGTTAAAGCGCAATTGTGGAACCATCGAGCAGATAATTCGATTATTTTTTCCATAGCCCTCTCAATCGGTGCCCCCCCCCCCCCCAACGAACGTCATAATAATTTCATTGTGCGAGTCATAACAATGACGAAAATCGCGAATTTTGATATTTGTTTGGGATCGAGTAGATTTCAATTACCATTGGTCATTTATATAGCGGGCATGATTATGATATTATTCCCTCTGGACTTTCAATATTTGCATTCTGCCAATTAATGTAACGTACACTCTTGTATTATGTATTTATAGTATTATGTCTTAATATACCTGCTGTATTACGTAAATGCCATAAGTTACAGACATTAACTGGTTTAAAATGTCAGATACACAAGACAATATTCAGCACAAAGTGCGGACATCGATTTATAGAACCGCCGCAGCATGATTGGCTTGAAATAGAACCGTAACACGCACACGTGTTGATTACGAGATTACTGTTCCAAATTATCAACCCATATCGGGATTTTTTTCTCAGCTATTTTACAGAAGAATAGCACGGGTATACTTTATACTCAGTGTTCGTCTTCTGAATCCATTTCATATTTTATACGCCACCAAAACCCATGCCAAAACCAAAGGAATTGCGTTTACGTGGCTTAATTTTCAGTGATAACATGTTGATATTTAAGCGTTAACTCGCTAATTCCGAGTTAATTGTGATCTAGAGTTCAGGTTTCGATAACATGGTATTTATGCAGCCTCTGTTCATTCAGGATAGTATAATACATTCAAGATATCTATAATTATGATCAATTATGCGTAATGTTGTCCCGAAAATGATTATTTCTAATCATAAGGAACCGTAATAAATCAGTCAAGAACCATCAGGGGACAGGGGTGATATCTCAACTCCAAACAGAAATGTTCCACTCACAAATGCACCGATTCACACCGATCATGACGTCAGTGCATGCACGTGCGCGGCGTATCTTTTGATGTAACTAACAATAATCGCAATGTATACAACGTAATAATCATTTGTGAGATTTCCTTCTTTGGCGGCAGCATGTGTCTTTCACTTTCAAGTTATTGCGACGTCATTCCAACTGCGTTACATGGACTGTGCTATTATATTCCAAAAAGACAAGTCAGCATTATAATTGACGCACCCGGTGCATGTTCAAGGATTTTTAATCAGCAGTTGTTTTGTGAGTGGAATACGTCAGGTTAGTGCATTAGTTCTGTTCTAGATGGACAGTATTATCGTCGCGTAGAATACCATTCAATTAAATCTGTCGATAGCCAGGGACGCTGCAAAGAGATTTTTATTGGGGGATGTACCAGATCAAAATTTCCAAAATTCTAACTCTGAGAAAAATCATCTGATCATACTCAAATTCGAACCTGACCTGTATTTTGATATCAATGACTCACAAAAATACGGCATTTGCAATTGAACAGTCCAAACTTGAGTTATCATCCGGAAACCAAAGAAAAAAAGCAGAAACATTTAATTTTCTTAGTCAAAAAAAGTTCAGCAAAAATAAACGGATCAAACTCAAATTCGAACTCAACCTGTATCTTGACATGACTGATCCACATAAAAACGGGATTTGCAATTAAAGAATCAAAACTTGAGATATCATCCGGAAACCGAAAAAGTGAGAAATTTTCTAAGTAAAAAAATTATAAAAAATGGAAATAACTCCATAAAAGAACATGGGATCAAACCTAGAATTGTAGAACACACGCGTTCTTAGTTGAGACACCTACATACTAAGTTTCAGTCAAATCGGATTAGCATTACTGGAGTTATAAATCCGGACGGACGGGCGACGGACGACGGAGCTGATTACAATAGTCCCCCGAAAATAAATTTTACGGGGGAAAAAAAAGTGGCCGCAGAGACTCCAGACAAGATGGCGTCCATCATGGCGGCATTTTTTTGTATATGCACCAGGTCTCTTTGATCGCCGTTATAGTAAAGATGATATCACATGCGGTCTTGATTTCCGCTCGATTCGTTATGCTAATATAAAACCCTTACAAATTGGCCAAAATCCGACACCAGAATCCAATATGGCGGACAAGATGGCCGCCGAAATGTGAAAATATGCTATTTTTTTTACATTTCACCACATTTCGCTTGTCTGTGTTGGAAAATATTGGCATCTTGGCATGATGTTATACATTTATCGTATAGAAGAGTCAATGGTGAACATACGGGGACCATAATATACATTCATTGTGGGACATTTTTGTCCGATATCACGTTTTCCCAAATGCCGGTATAATAGGTCAAAGCCTAATCGACGCTAATAACCCGCATGTAATGTTTCGAATCAATGAATGTTATTGCTATCATAACAACACCCATGCATATATATGTGCAGGAGATACTCGAGCTAGGATTCCTCTTATACCCGAGTTGAGGAATATTTACCCAAATCCAAGATGGCAGCCAAAATGACGACCAAAATAGAAAAATCACCGAAAATCGCTGATATATCCAGGGGGGGGGGGGGTCGCGCACAAAAATTCCATATATGAGGCGGGGGTGGGTGGGTCATTTCACCCGGAAAAAATGCGTAAATGACCAAAAATGCAAATTTTTTCCTCCACTTAAAATCACTGTTTTTGTGCTCATGTAATCTGTTAATATCAACCATATGACACACTATGCTATTTAAAACATACTAACCACAACTAACTACCATTTAGGGGTGTATGTATGCTGATGTATGTCAAAATTAATGTACCAGATTTCGACGGATGAAAGATATATTATATAAGCATAATTATGAAATGATTACCATCTTCTGTTCTTAATCCACATAATGGATATTATTTGTTATCAAGATAAACTTGATGATACAAACAAAAATAACAGTTCCACTATATTCCACTGGTTTAAAACTATAAAACAAATTAACTCATACAAAAAGTTCATACTATTTGGATAACAATATGAAAACTTAGCCTTTTGTGACATTAAATCAACCACAGTTATTATTCACAAGTCTAAGCAGTTAGGTACTGTACATATACATGTAATAAGGTAGTATATCTTGGAGTTCCAGTTATTTGACTGCCAATACATATGGTATTGTAATTATTAGTTGCTTGTTCATTATTGGTTGCTTTGATATTCAATTTAGGATATAGCAGGATAGAGCAATGTAACTATAAAAGTAGCTTTTGGTATTAAAGTCTCAACTTATTCCATATGCAACATAAAGCTAGAATATAAACATGACTAATATGAACTTTGTTCTTGAAACTAATTATAAATCATACTAACCTGGATCAAACTGCACAGGTAATCTATGCAACTCTCTGCATGCGAACTTTCTCAGAGTCACATATCTCAACTGAACAGTCTGATCCAGGATGCTTGTTCTTATAATGGGTTTCCATGTGAGACGTCCAGTAAACCACATTGCACAGAGGGAACCTACATGTATACAGACGGTTTGTACAAGATGACCGTGGCTTGGATATCTCTGCTGGCTTTAAACTAAACTTTATACTCTGATAATAAGTTAATAATACTGCCAATTTTTCGCTAATATTGGTATATGTCAATCTGCAAACCAACATGACATACATACATGTATTTAGACTGAGCTGCTATGAATGTGACTTCCCTTGGCTTGGGTCCCAGATGAAATTTGTTCTACCCCTATTACTACAGTATTACTATTGGGCATTGACTCTAAAACATCTTATACTATTGTTATATAAAAGAATATGGAGTTATTGAGGATATCAGGAAATGTATTACCTCGTAATTATTATGTTTTATGGCATTATGCCCAATGTTTTTAAGTGCATGCGTTCAGCATTTCCACATTTTATACTAATAGAATTATCTCCCTTTAGAGCAGTTTAGAGGTTTACTAAAATGCTGGGAATAGTATAAATAATAAGAAATGGAACAATTCTTTGCTAGGCTTTGATTTGGTTTATATTTTATGTTTTTTGTAAGATTTTGGGGGGTGGGTCCCAAAAATTTGGCGGGAAAAAAAGAAAAAAATTGCAGGTAGAGGGGTGGTGGGTCCCCGAAAGGGGCAAAAACATTTTTTTCGCCCTATATATGTAAATTTTTTCCGCGACCCCCCCCCCCCTGATATATCCAAATAAAAGTCCCCCAAATCCAAAATGGCGCCCACAATGGCGGACAGATTTTGAAAAATCACCGAAATTCCCTCATTTTCACATCATTGGGCATTATTTTCGAGACAACTGCACACATCCTTTGACAATTGAGTTCGAAATACTGTGGTGAAGTAATTACCTTGCATCTCATGCAAGAAATTGTTTTCCAAATCGAAGATGGCGGCCAAAATATGAAAACAAGCTCACATTCCTTTACTTTTTTACGATGGGCGTTATTGTTACACGAATTCTGCCAACAATTACATGTTCATATGGAACATTGAAATGAAGTATATTCATTTGAGTTTGGCAAACAGACACAGTCAAGATGGCGGCCAAACTGGCGGCCAGAAATTGAAAAGAAGTCGATATTATCACATTATAATATTTCAACTTTTTGTCATAATATCGATATATACGTATGGACGAAACAATACATACTATATGCCATCTATTAGTTCCAACATAAGTCGTAGCCTTCTGAAAGTAATGAAAACTCACAAATAATCATCGCGATGTGGCATTTTGAAATCCATTCTCCACTTAGCGCCCGTAATGTCCGTAACCGTATATTGGTGCGCCGAATAGTCATATTATGACTTTCATGAATAAAAACAACAGTACCTGAGCTTATTCTGATTTGCCACATTCAGCATTGTCTGGACCAGTTTCCGTCTCTTCGTCAGATTAATCTATCTCGCTCACACCAACACAGTTTTCTACACTTCTGTGTAGAAAGGTCCCACTTATCGGAATGTTTCAAGCAATACATATGCCGGTGTCCAGCTCACGTGTTTGTCTCGAAAGATGGGAATTCTTATCCTTATTCTTGGTATAGCTTATGGTATAATTCAGATGCTACATATGGGATATGAGCGTCATCTTGTGCGATAAACTAAAAATGTGTGCGGTCGATGCGTATACTAGCTTTCAGAAGGACATCTCTATCTGCGTATTTTCAGCTTTGGTGACCTAATGGGGATAACAACATGTACACCTGGTGATCTCCCCCAACAGCCACTTCTAAATATATGGTTCATCAATTCACATACTCATCTAATGCACTGACGTACCCGGACAACTTCTGTATATGGCTTCGAATGTTGACAGATGCCTTTCTGCTACGGCGTAGAAGACCATAATGCATAATATACCCACACTTCTTGACATTGATCCTAAGAAATATCTTGTAACTTTCTTGTTGGCGCCCAGCAACCGTCTCACCGAACAGATCCAAGCAGATAATAACAATACACACGGTGCTAGTTTGTGGGCATGTGTCATGATAGTGGAAGAGAAATGGGACCGTGATTGCACATCCCCTTCTTTGAGTATGTTCTAGATTCAGACAAGATCTCATGCGTGGCTTTGCTTTCCTTATATGCTAAGATTGTGTGTTCCCATCCATTTGGAAGCCGTTCATCATCAACTGGACCAGGCGTGTACCATAGGCTACTACTATATATAAGCCCCATCCAGACTGGAGTGTTGTCTTTTAAAGGCGATGCCTTTGGTGGTCGGTATATGGTTCAAGAAAGTACAAATGCCATCAACACAAGGGTGAAATGTTCAACGCGAAGAACATCCAGGAATGTTACGTTGATGAGATCTTGCATTCAGTTAAACATACATTAGGTACACCAAGTTATTTCTTGGTAACATCACCATTCAGACCATTTTCTTGCGTGAGACATATTAACTACTATATTCTAAAGTTATATATATATAAAGCTATATGATCATAAATGTCACGTTCCCCAACTATAAACTGTTCTTCAAATACATAGTGAAATAAATACACCACAGTTCCTGACATTTTCTTGAATAATACCGCCCACATACTGACAATAACCTGAAAGAGGATAAAAATAACGCATATCTTCATTCTATAAAGACATTATCATTTAGTCCATCCGACTGTTCTGGGGGAGGCTAGCATAGTATTATCCGGACAACATTATACGTCTGGTCAAGTTGAATCAGGACGGCTTCGAAACGGATGTGGAAATACAATCTTACCACACCAAAAAAAAAACCGACACACACATGACATTCTATATCTGAAACATGCACCAGGTAGGGGTGGTGTATACCGTGGCCCATTTCATTCCCACTATCATGGCGTATGTCCACAAACTAGCACCGCGAGTATTGTTCTTCTATGCTGTGAGCTATTCGACGAGACGACTGTGGGGCGTCACACAGTTGCTTAGAATCATGGTCAAGAAGTGTGGGTAGTCGGTACAGTATGGTCTTCTCCTTAGAATATATACATCTGTCCAATGGAATGAGACAGCTAGCAACATTCGAAGCACTGCCGAAGTTGTCCACGTATGACAATGCGTTCGCTAAGTTTGTGAGTTGACGAACCAACTATTGAGAAGTGACTAGCTAACTGGTTAGCCAGGTGTACACGTCGTTATCCCCGTGGGGTATTAGACACGCACATATAAATGGCCTTCTGTAAGCTTTTATACTCATATATATGCATGGGTGTTGTTATGATAGCAATAACATTCATTGATTCGAAACATTACATCGCGGTACTAGCGTCGGTTCGGCGTTGACCTATTATACCGGCATTTGGGAAAACGTGATATCGGACAAACATATGATTTTCATATCCCACAATGAATGTATATTATGGTCCCCGTATGTTCACCAATGACTCTTATATACGATAAATGTATAACATCATGCCAATATGCCAATATTTTCCCACAGAGACAAACGAAATATGGTAAAATGTCAGAAAAATAGCATATTTTCACATTTCGGCGGCCATCTTGTCCGCCATATTGGATTCTGGTGTCGGATTTTTGGATAATTTGTAAGGGTTGTATATTAGCATAACGAATCGAGCGGAAAACAAGGCCGCATGTGATATCATATTTACTATAACAGCGAGTAAAGAGACCTGGTGCATATAAAAAATGGCCGCCATGATGGACGCCATCTTGTCTGGAGTCTCTGTGGCCACTTTTTTTCTTGTTAACAGCCGAACAAAATTAGAAGAGACATCAAGAAAGAAAATTAGTGGGGTGAAGTTGGGTCCTGGGGGGGGGGGGGGGTGCAGAGGTCGACCAATATCTCCTGGACTAATAGGTTGAAAATGTTCTTGTAGTTTGATTTTCAAACAATTAATTGTGGGGAATTTATTGTTTTTGGACCAATATTTGAATATTTTCCTACTTTTTGTCAAGATTTTGGACTGAAATGGCCATCAGTTGGAAAGTTTCCAACCTTAGGGGTGTTAGGGGTGTTCATGCTGTCCTGGTCCCCCCCCCCCCCTCCCGTGGCCAGTCAAAAACTGCTAGTTAATTTAAGAAAACAATATTGTCCTACATTTGGTCAACATTGTCATTGGAATTGTCATCAGTTGGACATTTTCTAACCCAAGTGGGGGTGTCAGGAAGGCTTGAGACTAGTCTATAGATGGTATGATTTTGCGATTTTCTTGTTCAGATTTCAAAATGTTCACACACCGGGCCAAACCATGACCCCCTCCACCGTGGCCGTTAAAGCTGCTATTTTTTTACCATTGTTATGTAAACAAAAGCATAAAAAGTTACTTTTCTTGTGTTTGTTTATATTATGATGGTATAGAGCGTTCTTTGTGGGTGAATTCCTGATATGGAACGAATAAAGAGCGTTTATGCCATTTGTGTGTGATTAGCCAGCATCATTGTGTTGTCTTCTGTAGCACACTCAGGCTTTTGTTTAGGTAAAATATAGTAAATCTTTATGATAACATGCTGTTTACGCGATGGTCATTGTATATCTGAACGAAACTGTATGCGTTTTAATGTTTTTTCTGTTTACGGTGATTGGAACAAATATGAATATTTTCGACAACTACGGCCTCACGTGCCTTTAAGAAAACAATATTTTACTACATTTGGTCAAAATTGTGGACTGAAATGGTCATTTCAACCTAATGAACCTGTGTATACAGTGAAGGAGTTCAACTCGTATAACTTATATGTATATGCATGATTGTTGTCAGGTTTGTCGTCATTTGGGATATAACAATTTTCTAATGAAATGGAAAGATATTTACAGAGTATTTCGAGTATGTCGTTTAAGGGTGATTCTCCATTAAATGAACAATTTCGTCCAGAAAATTCTGGAGAAAAAAAAGTTTGTCACATGCCGATGAATTTTATGTGAGTATGTAGCACAGATATTGGTGACCACGAAAATGACATTGGGCAAAATTATAGGGCCAGGTCAAGGTCAATCAAGGTCGTTCATTACAGCATGTGCCAATGACGTTTTTTTGGGGGTTGAATCAGGGCAACGTCATTGTCAAATTCGCTCTTTCTCCAAAACTTGTTGACATGTGCCCTTTAATAGTTGAATTATCGTTATGAGTATATATTGTTTGAGTAGCCGATGATGTATCCGTCGAAACGACGTATTGCGTAGCTCCGCACGTTGAGACGTCTATGAGATACAGCCATTTGAATATACGTGGTGGAAATTGATGTGCTTTGTGGGCGTGACTTAGAGTTCAAACTCTCTAAGAGGTCAACGAATACAGCGTTCAGATATGATAATTGGAAACAGATTTTGATCGCATAAAAGGCGATTCCTATCAAGTCGGGCATGCCCTGGTCCCTCGTACACTTGGTTTGACTCCAAACGATCGAGGAACTCTGATGTAGACAACGTGAACATACGTCAATCAAAGTCTGTTCCCCAAGGGGTTCGCCAAATTGCAATGATAATTTAGAGTAGAAAACATTGTCGATGGATTTCTCTTACATGTTTCAAGATATTGAACTGAAATTTGGTATTTGGGGGTTTCTCGGTGCGCTCAATCAGATAGAATTGTCAGTGTGATATTTCGATGGTCCAAAATGTGTATTTTGACGCCGTTGCTATAACACACGAGCCGGAAATCGCCCCGCTGGCAGAACGATTGTTGAAAAGTACGGAAATAATTGACTTTTCAAACTGTCATCTGCTTCTCACTGAGATTGTTTGATGTAAACGTCAATCCATTTAGAGAATTCGTTAGATTCCGTTGATCACCCCCCCCCCCCCCCACCACTCATTCACTCATCCCCCCCCCCCGATTTTATATAAACGCACTAAAACTAATCCATATGTCATATTTGTTCTTTTTATTTACATCCAGATCATCCCTTAACATGTTTTATTTGTTAGATCGTGTTTGCGTCTCTGGATATTTCAAAATTAAAATTGCGTCATTACCCAAACAGAAGGAGTGTTTGGGTAATGACGCGTTTGGGTAATGACGATTTTCGTTTCAGCGCGCTCTTATATTTTGAATATCCATCACCTACGAAAAGGAACTAGTTTATGAACAAACAACCGCTGCGAGCTTTCGAAATAAACTTTTAATCGTTCGCCTACAGCACGTAACATTTAAATGGTCTGCGTTTGTGTAATGACGCTGAATAAATATACGCTAGCGATTTCTAGTTTCAAAGGTTGATTTTGAAAAATTATTCAAGGAAACATAACCTGGGTTTATTTTTTCTAGACATTAAAGGATATTTACTCCACGATGCAACCATAGATATGAACAAGCTATGTTTCTGGTGAAAATATCAGCCGTCTTTATCGTGCGTTTGGGTAATGATTCTATATAACGGGACATGCTTTTGGAAGACTTCACATGCTTTCCACTAACTAAATATTTAATTTCATAAAAATTATACGAATTGCATGGCGTTCAGTGCAAAATTCCGCACAAGAATATTAATTGGTTTAAAGATAAATCGTTCTGTGGCGAATGGGAACAATCAGGGAAGTTGAATGCCTTTGATTTGGGACATGCTGTTTCGGGGTACGTAGCCTGTAATATACACATGGCATATATGTTGTCACACGTCCATACTAAACCCGAAATGTCTCTAATAAATGCCTGTATCGTGAGCTACAAGGTCATTACCATCACTTTTATGTATGGTGGCCATTGTTTTTCATAGGATGAACTAATAACGCAGGACATGGGTTTGCTCGTTTACGGGAGAATCACCCTTAAGTGACGAGATAGCGTTTGTTGGAAAATGCGAACATCTTGGATGGCATTTTCGATTTCTCGAAAAAGCATCGTAGATGGCGCTCGGAATTTTTTTTGTTTATTTGTGAAGTCTCTTAAATTTGAAAAAAAAAGTATTTGTGTTCAAATGTTTTTCTTGGTTATGTCATTTTGGACGTACACCTTAGCCTTCAGGAACAATGGATATAAAGGGATACTTCGGTCACAATGTTTCTTAAATATTTTATCAGTGGACGGCAGTCTGGGATGCCATTATGACACCATAATGTATATATTGCAGTACACTCCCGCATAAATTGTTAATAACGTGGGCAATAGTCAACGATTTCTAAATTCTTTCGCCGTTGTTTCCAGAATGCCTTTATAATATGTATAACAATACTTTTTACAGAAGTATTGCTTTAACTCAAATGACTTTTAACTTCCTTCAAATGTCTTATAATCTCTTTGCAGTATCTGTACCATGGGAGACGAAGATAAGGACGCTAAAAAGAAGAAATTATTTGTTTCTTTACGAAAAAAAATGAAAATGGCGGGCTTCGGGTCTGAAAGTGACGATAATGACAATGAAAACCCAGGACAATTGAGCAGAAAAATGAAAGGGAATAAAAATTCATCCAAAACAAGTAAAAAGATAAAAATCGGGTGGTTTCACAAGGAAAAACAAGTTCGCTTGATTACAGGCGGAGGGATCAGGAACGTGGAAGTTGATAAAAACTTTAAAAAAAAAGATTTAATAGAGCTGTCCAAGCAAAAGTTTTTCCCAAACGGTACATCACAACGTGGCGATGTCGATAATTTTGAATTCGACATGCTAGATTTTCAGCGTAATAGCTTGCCAGTTGACATCACCGTTGGGGATATACTAGATATCTCCAGTATTAATGTGCTCAAATTTTATTTGCTCACCACAGACTTGAGCGATAACGATCAGATTCCCGACGAACCTATATGTGAAAACTACAATTCAGGGGATGATGAGAAAACACAAGACGAATCATCCGATTCGGGCGCAGATGATATCCCGAATCCACAGGGCTCAGTACAGGATCCAGATGAGTTTCCATCCCAGCCCACCGGACTGGATGTATCGGTTGACGACGTTGCAGCTTCTCCAGACATCATTCTACCTAGCCTCACGACCAGTTCTGAGAAAATTGAAGTAAATAGAACAACCATAGTGAAGGACATGGTAAACGCATTTGCGTCTCCAGAAATTATGTATCTGAATTTGGAATTTAGTTTCATCCATGAAAATGGAGAAGATCTGAAGGGTGTGTCGCGTGAAGCATACACCACCTTCTGGAAGGAATGTCTATCAGCAAGAGCGGACGGCGAGAGCTTTGTCGTCCCAACACTAAAAACCTCATGGCAGGCTCCGGAGTGGAAATCGGTTGGTAGAATTCTCGCTAAAGGCTACTTGGATCACGGAATATACCCAGTCAAGCTGGCACCCGCCTTCACTGCGGCATTTCTAATCGGAGAGCACGCAGTTACTCCAGACTTACTCATGGATTCTCTAATGGGATATTTAAGCGTAAATGATGCCCGCACCGTGAAAGATGCCATCGCTGGTAAACTTGAGGAGGATGATGATGATCTGCTCATTGACATTCTGACGGCCATTGGGTGCGAGTCTATTCCAGACAAAGATGGACTGGAATCAACCCTGTTACAGACGGCACATGCGTTATTTATCCAAAAGCCTGAGTACATCATCAAGTGCCTTGCAAGGGCAAAGCTATATCTCATAGGAAAGCTTGATACCATGGTAAACATTTCTGCCTTATATGATAGCACGAAACCTACAGCCAAGAAAGTGACGAGTCTCTTTAAAGCTGACACCACAACAGAGCAACAGCGTAACTGTTACGGTTACCTGCAGCAGTACGTCCGTGCGCAGTGTCAGGAGAGACTATCCAGATTACTTCATTTCCTCACAGGCTCCGAAATTATTTGCGTTGCGCAGATTGAGGTTCAGTTTGTGCGTACCACTGGTGCTGGGAGACGCCCAGTGGCACACTGTTGTGGTCCTTTACTGGAGCTGCCTTGTACATATTCATCATACAGGGACTTCCGAGCGGAATTCGACGCGGTGTTGTCGAGCGACCTCAACTTTCGAATGGACATCATGTGAAAGATTTGTATTCACAAGATCTCTATTAAAAAGTTGGACTTCTCCACAAGATGCCTTTTCCAAAGTTGACATCGTTTGAAATAACGGATTGGTCCGTGTTTTATTTTACAATGCTTGTGATATATGCCGAGCTATTTGCTGCACGCATGACTTGCCGAGAGAATATTGTTTTCTTCTGTCCGAATGCAATGGAGACTATCCACATGATGCCAGTCTCGAAAGTTGATATCGTTTGAAATAGTGGAATGGTCCGTGTGGTTGTATTTTGCAATGCTTGTGAGATATGCCGAGCTATTTTCTGCACGCATGACTTGCGACTTGCTAAGAGAATATTATTTTCTTCTGTTCGAATAGAGATATCAATTGTACACGATTCATTTTATTCATGTCCATGTTGGCCACATGAGGTTTTAAGGCTATGTCTCCCGAGGGGGGGGGGGGGTGATTTACAGACACATGGCTAAAATAAAGTGCCCACCACTCACCTACGCGTGCAAAAAAAAATCCGTTTTCATTGTTTTTTTTTAATGTTTTTAGAAGACTTGTTCTTTTTTAAATATCAGTCCGGTTCTTTGAATTCTCCTTTTATTGGCAATTCCTGTTTAATCATTTCAATCTCAAGTAATTATTAATTGTTTTTGTAAATTTATTATTTCACTCGTACACATGTACATGTATATAGGCATCCTGTATCATAAGATAACTTAATAAGCACACTGCTTGCCCCAACTTCATGACTTATAGTATTTAGTTGTCAAAATTAGCATAAACCAGTAAGTACTTTTATTACACTAATGTGCGCGATTTCCATTGAAAACGCCGTTAATTAAAAATGGTAATGTCACTATAGTGAATTATTTCATTTCTTGATCTTTCTCCACATCGTGACTTTCATGCACTAATTCTGGGTGTTTTAATCATATTTGGCGAATCAAATAGATTCAGAAGTGTAATAAATAGAGTAATCAATTAGTTTCCGAGAGGCGAGAGACATTTAGGTAAGAAACTCGTGCGCTAACGCGCACTCGTTTCGTCTCTCGCCTCTGGTGAATTATTTAACGTAATTATCGAAAACAATTGATTACTCTCTATATAATTTATGAAACATGCAGGTCAAACAACTGGGTTAAACTAAAAAACATCTTATTTGCGCAAATTCGCCTGCACTAACTCTGGTATGGAATGTATACATTATATATGTCGATCCATATCATAATACATGTTGTATATACTCTATAGTGACTTTGCCATTGTTCAGTGCGTCATGTACAGCATATGTTCTTGAATGTATATCAACCTGTTGTTTCGAATTAATATTATTTTCATTCAAAGAGATACTATATTTTTCGTTGTAATAATCAACCGCTCAACACAATTTTAGCCATCCGGTATGTCATGGTCATCGCCTCAGTTTCCAGACTTTGCAGTCGATTTTAGGGAATGAAAACTCCCATTGAGTCCAATACTAACCAAAATGGTGCTAATTAGACTGGCGTACAATATGCATGGTTGACTCATTGCATGCAAATATCTTTTTTTAAAAGTATTCAGAAAAAAACTCATTTAAAAAACGTCCGGCCCTGTGTCTGTAAATTATTTCCTGGCCCGTGGGTTTCCCCATAATTTAACGAACTGCACAAACGTATACACATACAAAAAGTCGCATTTACACACAAAAATATGGGTGTTATTATTAACATCATGTGCCTTTCTGTTTGTGCACTGCCAACACATTTTTGAAGGGGAGTGACACAAGAAAGTAATAAATATTTTCATGTAGCAATAGGAATATTTTCCTAACAAATTACTCAAATTAAGAAATATTTTCTGAAATGCATTAAATATTTCTTACTTCATTTCAGAAAGTATTTCTTATATTCAGCACGCCTAACAGGCTTCATCCGATCATCACGAAACTTCATATGTAGCTTCGGGTGACTTATGTATGGCCGACAGTAGCCATCTTGGATTTCAAATATCGATCCATCCGCACACCCTACAGTCCGTATTTTCGACTGAATCACTTTGGAATTATACAGGCACACTTGGTGTCACCTCTAGATAGTTGCTATAAAATGTGAACGTTTTTCGATAAAAACATGGCCGCCAGTAGCCATCTAGGATTATGTTCTTTATATCACTCAATCAGCTGTCACGCTCCACAGCCTGCATCTTTCATCCGATTGGCACCAATGCATGATCGGAATGACCTCTAGACGATCGATGAAAGACATGGCCGCTTGCAGACATTTTGAATTTTATTCTTCGTATCACAAAATCCTTCGACACGCCCTACAGGCCGAATCTCCAATCTATTCTCACCAAACGTTATATGTAGCTTCAGGGTAACATGTAGATGGGAGATATAACTCTTTTATTTCTGATTTTCGATAAAAAAAAACATGACCGGTGACAGCCATCTTGGGTTCTGTTATGTGCATCTTTTATCCGATCGACACCCAATTTGATATTCATAAGCGGGATGACCTCGATGGGGAGCTATGAATTTGAACGATTTTTTGTTCGGTCATTGTTGATACAAAACTTTATATGGAGCCTTGGAAATTTTCTCTTTGCTCCATATATTCTTTTGGCTAGTCTATGGCTGGTACATCCTTACCCAAAACTAACTTCCTTATATGATATTGACATACAGTGTCATTGCCACTAATTTCTTAATCTCAAGATTTTATGAGATAAATATTACGGTACACCGTGTAGACCGTGTTAACGGATACAATTTTAAAATCCAAAATGGCCGCCGTCGGCCATGTTTTTTGCCGATTGATCTCAAATAGTTCGTTCTGATCTGTTATTGTCATCATCCACGTCAAATTTCGTGACAATCGGAACGAAAATGGGTATTGATTTACGTCATTGAGTTGCTGTAATTATCATTAACGCATATATATGGCAGCCATCTTGGATTTTGCAACTGAACCCTCGTTTTGTAAAATCTTCCAACTGTTGAACTCTCGGATGATGAACCTTCGGACTAACGAACTCTCGTACTATATATAACAAACACTCACACTTCGGATTAATAAACCCTCAGAATAACGAACCATCGGACAAATGAACACGAGATCTAACGCACTGTACTCTTCTTAAGATTCGATAGTCTGAAGGTCCGTTATTCTGAAGCTTCGGTAGTTCGAAAAACAAATTTGTCACTATCTATTCACTTTTTATTCCACACCCATTGACGTGAGTCACATATATTCAACGGAATTCTAGCCATTGAATACATATTAGTGTATACCTCTAGTGGAATACAAGCCGGAACTATTCTTGTTGACGTTGTCGCCAAGAATGATGACGTACGTTACGTCGATCATCCGCTTCCGGTGACCCCCCCCCCCCCCATAATTACTGGTTATTTGTCAGACTTAAATCACAATAAAGGTAGCTATAGTAACAATGAAGGTGATATTCATGGGTTGAACTTATTTGACTGAACGGTGTATAATAAATACAGAACACGACTTGCATCATAATCTCGAATCTTTTATCGAACACGTTGCAGACGGCGCAAAGTTATATTTCGCTCGAGCTACGCTCTCGCGAAATATATCCTTGCGCCATCCGCACGCAACTCATTCGATAAAAGAGTCTCGATTAAGATGCGCGTTGTGTTCTGTCTATGTTTAAGGGTGCGATGTGTCATATTTTAAAATAATCATAATTGCTCATAACTTTACTGCAACCTTGAAAGCTGGAGTAAAACACATGCAGATATATTTGGGCATTTGATATCTTACGAAACATCACACGACTATTACAGGTACTCAATCCGATTCGATGGTCCCCATATCATCAGATTCCAACAACAACATTTTTTAAAAAGCCGCTTCAGTTGTCAGAATCGATTAATGCCCAAAAATAATGCTATCCACAATAGTATAAAATTGCCCAAGACCTGTTATTTATGAACATTTTATTCAACGAAAATTTGCCGGTTTGTCAAATATCTGACACAAAAAACCCACTTGATTTTAGAGTTATCCATCATCCGCAATTTGGTCAAAGAAATTCTTCTCGTTGACTGGGCCACGGGACCGCTTACAATTAAAATAATATATTTCAAACATAGATATCTGATCACCCTGAGCTTTGAAGGGTGGGTTCCTCGACTCGAATCAAATATGTTAACACCGAAGCCAAGGAAATAGTAATTTGCGAGCATTAATTCGGATTGAGTACCTTTAACCCTTTTAACCCGTGAGGTCGTAACACCGATATTTCGGTGCAAACGAACCATTACTATATCCCGCAACACCGATATTCGGTGCAGCGATGACATCAGGTGATGGCAAAGTTGTACATAGTATAACCAGCACAGACCCATCTATTTATATGTGAATGAGTAAGCGGCACACATGGCGTGCATGGAGTGGTTGGCCGGGCCGTTAGTATAGGGTAGAAATATATGCGCACAGCATATAACATACGATATTTTAAGCATAAAACATACGACATTTTAAGCGCAATGTGGCGCAAAATTTAGAACATATAGTTTCATGTTCCACATTTTTGTAGAACAGACATAATTTAGACAAATATTTTCAGTTTAATTTACCTTCGCGTTTGATATTAATCAGTGTTCTATACATTTGGGGAAGGGTCTATCGCATATCAAGTTGATTTAATCGCGCATGCGCAGATCAGCACAATGACAAATAAACGGTTTATATCGTACTTATACACGACATGCCCACTAATATATATTTAAATGGCCCCATACATGTCAGTGGAGGCAATGGTGTGTATATGCGATGGTTGCCCACTAGTATCAGGTAGGAATATTTGCTCATTGCATGGGCTATAATTCACCCAAGCGAACTGTGGCGCTATATTCATTACAAACAAGCTATAATTGCATTTTCCTGTCAGTTCTGAGTAGTTGCCCAGTAACCATTGCCAATGAGACCTCGTGTGGAAAAGTCTCCCGATCTTATGACCAGTGGTCTCCGTATGCATAACATCCTGCAGTTTCAGACACATGACCCCTTTGAACATAACCAATTAACACCATGCGATAGACACTGTCTTAATTAAGGCAAATATACCACTTAATGGTTAGTGCAATTGTGTCGTTCGATCATTTCTGGTATTTGCTTAGCAACGTTGCTACCTTAAATAAGACATTTATTTCACTCTTCCTGTTGTGTGTATCACAAATTCCACATTAGGGCATTACTTGAATCGAAAACGCGATAACTGGCGTTTAATTACGACTCTGAACGCTATAGTTGCATTTTCCAGTCAATTCCGCGTATTGGTCTAGCAACCGTTACCAAGGAGTTGATGCGGGGCAACAAAGTCTCTCGATCTTATCATGATCAGTGATCCACGGGGGACAAACATGTAAAGTTTCAAACCTGTGCCACAATTTAAACATAACCAACATCATGTGACAAACAACTGTCTAATTTAAAGGAAGATAACACAGGGACCCCGGGCCAGGGTGTCGATCGATGTGGGCGTCAGGGTTCAAATGGCTAAGACGAAATCCACTCTAATGCTGACTAAACCCTGGAGTTAGGCTTGAATGGCAGGATGAATGGAATAAGATATCGTGTACCACATAAAAGTATATTTAATCAATTTGGCTACTTGGTACTTGTATAAGTGGCAACATACATGATATGTTGAATATTAGAGTAAGCTTCGTCTACAGTTGTGGAGTCGAGTACTCCACAGGAGTTTGAGTTCGCTCCGCCAATGGACCTTATCATATAATAAAGGAATGCGATGAAACTATATAGATATCCATAGCAACAACATATCGCCCTCGAAAAGTTATTCACAAGCCGAGTCTGGCATTGCCTATAATTGGGATCGATGAGTACATGGCCGATCTTTCAAATTCAAACAATCCCGACATCGAAATAAGACAGAAAATTCCCATTGAATACGCGGTACAGCTGGGTGGACCGAGAAAAATTGCCGATGTTTTGCCGACATACCAGTTTCAGATTAAATAAATGCATAAATTTGTACTTTTCGGCACAAACGCTTTATTGTAGTTTGTTACTGAGATATGTATGGGAGGCCAAATTCACATTTAATAATGAATTGCGCTTAAGCGCAAATACCACATATTGTGCTTAAGCGCAAATAGGGCATTTACGCTTAAGCGCAATTAAGTGCGCTTAAGCGCAATTGTGACTACTATCTAACCTACCCATAAACTATTAGCATGACCTGATGTATCACCTAGCAACACAAGATGAGCATTGGGCTAATTTTGACCTGTACTCAACAGTCAAACTGTGATTATGTGTTCAACAAGGAGAATCCCCTAATTACATATTATCAGCATCCCTCTATCCAAAGAATTGATGTCGCCTTCCCGGAACTCTAGTAATGTTTTGCATGATGTTTTAATGTATTTTTTCACCGATTTTCGCCTTTACTATGGTAATATCCTATACATGCATGCGGTGTCACTGCATGAGGGCTTTCTTACCTCATACAATAATGCTCTATTTAATCGACTTCTTAACCACAGCAGAATTATGAGTAACTTTTCAGGATTTAGTTGGAAATATGGCTTGTTGCCATTCATCGGAAAGCTCTCGAGAGCTTTCCGATGAATGGCAACAAGCCATATTTCCGACTAAATCTTGAAAAGTTATCCATAATTCTGCTGTGGTTAAGGAGTCGATTAATTAGAGCATTACTGTATGGTTTACTTATTGACTTAAATCGGGGGGAAAAACCCTATTTTCATATTATCAGCATCCCTGTCCAAAAATTGGTGTGTAATTACTGGAGCTTTGGTGTCTCAGTCCAGAAGCTCGAGTTTTTCTTATTAAATCAGCAGCTCTTGCACAAATCTATAGTATTTCCATGATCATATAGTGTGAATGTGGTGTCACCGAAGGCTTGCTTCCCTCATATGGTGTGCCGGTATACTCGAAAATTGAAGAAAATCAATGTCGCCCGACTAATACAGAAAGTAATGCTATTGCAAGTAGCCCCAACTAATATATACCGAAGATAATATAATGCTATCACGAATCGCTCCAACTAAAACAGAAGGTGATACTATTGCGAGTCAGCCATTTTGATAAAGAAGTTGGGCTAGCTCCCTACCCATCCAAACCAATGAAACCAAGAAGTGACATGTCAATAGGAATTAATGAACTAAGTTATGGAGAAACCTATTTATTCACCAGGGGTGTTTTGTTACACATAACCATGAATTGGGCTTAATCGCAATTAATTGCGCTTAAGCGCAATTGATTGCGCTTACACATAACCATGAATTGGGCTTAATCGCAATTAATTGCGATTAAGCGCAATTGATTGCGCTTAAGCACAATTAATTATTAAATGTGAATTTGGCCTCCCATAGATATGTATCTGTCTATATTAGCAATGATTTCAAACTGATGGCAAATACAATTAGTTAAAATTTAAATATATTATTTTCAATTGCCAGAATGAATTTGTATTTACGCTATCGATGACCAGCCAAATAATTTGCATAATTTATTCAGCGCGTGACAACACAGTTAGCTGAAATACAACATTTTTGATCGCATAGAAATAGAGATAATGTCTAACTTATTTCGGTTCTGATTTGCCGTAAGCCTGATATCTTTGCTAATATAGACGGATACATATCTCAACAACAAATTACAATAAAGTATTTGTGTCGAAAAGTGTAATTTTATGTGTTTATTTAATCTGAAACTGGCATGCCGGCAGAACATCATTTAATATCGGCCATTTTCTCGGTCCATCCATCTGTACCGCGTTGTGAAGGGGATTTTTTCTGTCTTATTTCGATGTAAATTTCTGGAGTTTTATTAGGACTACGATGTCGGGATTGTTTTCATTTGAAAGATCGGCCATGTGCTCATCGATCCCAATTATAGGCAATACCACAGTCGGTTTGGGAATAACTTTTCGGGGGCGATATGTTGTTGCTATGGATTTCTATACAGTTTTAACCGTATATTCCTTTATGATATGCAGGTACGTGGTATAGGGTCTCTGTTGGGGTGTCAACTTTGGGGAATTCCAACTGCACCCCCTTGAATCCGACAAAACACAAGTTTTGCATAATTATATTTGTAATTTGCCCCCCCCCCCCCATGTGCACATCATTGCTCACAGGCCTAATCGCCTATATATTCATAAACCATGGTTCTATATACCCGGTATATGAGAACATTCAGATATTTGAAAAGAAAAGTTTGAAAATTAAACAAGAAAATCTCAAAATACTAGCATCTAGACCAGTTGGCATCGAGCTTTCCTAGTTTTGGAAATTTCATACCTCATACTCACCCTCAGGTTGGAAAATTCTCCAACTGATGACCATTTCAGTCCACAATTTTGACCAAATGTAGTAAAATATTGTTTTCTTAAACTAATTACCTATTGGCCACGGGGAGGGACCATTATACAATTGGGCTGACCATGGTTTGGCCCGGTGTGTGAACATTTTGAAATTTGAACAAGAAAATTGCAAAATCCTAGCATCTAGACGAGCCTCAAGCCTTCCTAGAGTTGAAAATTTCAAACCTGACACCCCCACGCATGTTGAAAAATTTCCAACTGGTAACAACTCCAATGACAATGTTGACCAAATGTAGGACAATATTGTTTTCTTAAATAAACTAGCAGTTTTTGACTGGTCACGGGGGAGGGATCAGGACACAAGCTTTCCAAGTGTTGGAAATTTCCAACCTGACACCCCCCCCCTTAAGGTTGGAAAATTTCCGATAGCCATTTCACTCCTAAATCTTGACCAAAATTAGGAAAATATGCAATTATTGGTCAGAAAACAATAAATTCCCCCTCAATAAATTGTTTGAAAATCAAACTACAAGAACATTTTCAACCTATTGTTGGTGTGAAAATTCCTAATGTTGTGTCATGTATGAAGTTTCCAACTGCTGAACATTTTGAGCAATGTTGGGGTGAGACACCCCCAAATCCCCCGTCGCCACGTCCCTGATTATATGATAAGGTCCATATGGCGGAGCGAACTCAAAGCTCATGTGAGTACTCAAATAAACCACTACTCCTCTATTAAAAAAAAAATAGACCAGTAAACATGTTATAATTTAAAGGTACTCAATCCGATAAAACTCCTCTCTATTACTATTTCAATGGCTTCGGGGGTCAACAATATTTGATTCGAGTCGAGGAAGTCACCCATCAAAGCTCAGATTTGTTAGATATCGATTTTAGAAATCTATTATTTTTCATTATCGGGAATACTTTCTGGCCCAGCTCTCAGGCAAAATTGCGTTAATATTACCACTTGATTTTAGAGTTATCCATCCTTGTCTGTTTGAATAGATTTTTGGTGTTAAATCTCGAGCAGGATACGAAATTGACGGCAATTATTAGTTATCATCTCGAGAACATAACAAATTTCAAAAATCAATATCAAATAACTCTGAGCTTTGTTTGATGGGTTCCTCGACTAGAATCAAATATTGTTTACCCCCAAAGCCAAAGAAATAGTAATATAGGACCCTCTGATCGGATTGTTGTTGTTGGAATCTGTTGAGATGGGGACCCTCTTTACGGATTGAGTACCTTTAATTACAAAGTATATTTGATAGGATGTTAATTGGATATATTAGTTCATCCATTCATCCGCTTATATATCTCAACCATCATTTACTGGGTTTCAAGGAAATTTGGTATGAACCCTCACACACAAAATAAGATTCAATGATGTTTGTTCTAGATTTGGCCACTTCACCTCACTATGAGACACATAATTATGTAAGTACCAGGAATATACCACTACCACCACCACCACAATATTTTATCATCGAAAACAGAATAAATTTCTAGATTAAACCATGATGAATGAAAGCAACGACAAGGCAAGTAAGATATAGTCATACATGTACGTACATGTGCATCAGTAATATATATATATATATATATATATATATACACATATACATGTACATTAGTTACGGATATGCATACCGTTACATCAGTTGTGTAGACGACACACACGCATGCACATCAGTTATATAGCAACGCATACATGTACATCAGTTATACCGGCCTAATTATTGATAGGATTTAGTAGTTTTATGGCACTTGCCATAACGCTAACGTCGGAGTGTCCCTTGAAGTTATATAAAAATTTAGATGCGACGCAAACAGACGCGCTATGTATGAAACTAGTTTAATTTGAATTTAATTAAAGGTACTCAATCCGTAAAGAGGGTCCCCATCTCAACAGATTCCAACAACAACAATCCGATCAGAGGGTCCTATATTACTATTTCTTTGGCTTTGGGGGTAAAACATATTTGATTCGAGTCGAGGAATCCATCAAACAAAGCTCAGAATTATTATATATTGATTTTTGAAATTTGTTAACTGCTCGAGATGAGTACTAATAATTGCCGTCAATTTGATAACCTGCTCGAGATTTTACGCCAAAACTCTATTCAAACAGACAAGGATGGATAACTCTATAATCAAGTGGTAATAATAACGAAATCTTGACTGTCTTCTGGGCCAGAAAGAATTTCCGATAATGAAAAATAATAGATTTCTAAAATCGATATCTAACAAATCTGAGCTTTGATGAGTGACTTCCTCGACTCGAATTAAATATTTTTGACCCCCGAAGCCATTGAAATAGTAATTGAGAGGAGTTTCATCGGATTGAGTACCTTTAAGTTCGTCGTTAGGCGACGTATATATATATATGTTATGTTTTCGCTGATGAAATATTGTTGTGCATGGTGGTAGTGGTATATTCCGAATTAACGTCACAGTTTGATGTGTCCAAAGCTCTCCATTAAGCGCCAACACGGACTTTAGACGAACTATCATTAAATCCGTGTTCACCAAAGCAGATGTTCGTCGGCAGCGCGTCGACTCGAATTCAATTTGCGCTATACGTCGAGCTAAAGACGAACTTAATTCATTTATTTGAATTAGCTTCGTCGTTAGCGCGACGTATAGCGCGAGCCTATATTAGATCAGAATATTTGTCACTTCATTGGGCATATATATATATATAGCAGACATACATGTATGATGTAATTCTGTATTAATTCACAGGCCAGATCGGAGATCGTGACGAAGAGTTTCATAAACAACTGAACACTCGCTAGCGCTCTGAGGCATCTGCATACTTCTTTCCTCCATCAATAGACAGCACAGATTGAAAAAATCTACGTCGCATGGATACGGCCCGGCACGCGTCACATATTCTTCACATAGATTTGCTCTATTTTCTTCAACTGCGAAGAGATAGTCGGCAGCACCAAACAAACTGGGCATAGTGTACATGATAGCCGGTCGTCCGTGCGGGCTATGTTGTCCTCTGCATGGCCGGATTCTGTGAGTGTTCCAGAGAGAGACTACTTCATCAAGTTCTTTCTTCAAATGGAAAGAGAAAACATGAACATTAGGACTGAGTCTCTATGCCATAGCAATTTTCTCTCTAGTTCACAAATAAGGACGTATGACAATAACTCTTATGGGCAGCCGTTCGGGTGCATGGGGCTCATAAAACTTATATGTGACACAAGGCCACTTTTCACATTTAATTCACTCATAAATGACTTCTAAGCATTGGTATGTCTTTAATAGTCACGTAAGAACATTATAGGTGTATGATATGACTTTCATTTGCTTTAAAATTCAATTTCTTTTCTCATTTTAGGGGACCTCCCCTGAGGAATTTGGTAGAAACGTCTGGAAATCAATGATTCATTTTATAACCAATTATGTCTATTCAGTGTTAATATCAGTATTTTCACAGCCAATACTCGTCGATGTACCAAATTGCATGTATGACACATTCAATATAGATATATTAAGTTTTAATAGCTGTCGTGTCTCAATAAATAGTGTCCATTTCATAACCAATAGCCTTTCCGAGATGCAACATGGGACAAATTAATTCTAAAATACATCATTTCCTAGTCAATAAATTTCTCATTATCCCTTTTTGGTTCATCATTTGAGCTCCTAAATGCCTCAATGTAGTTCATAAATATCAAAGAAGTAAACAGTGTTTTTAACCGAATTGATGATCCTGAGGGTGTGCATTTGTGAGAATATGTATTATATTGCATAAAGTGGATGAGTATGGATTTATTAAGAAAACATACTGTGGTAAATATGTAAAACAATGCACATAATTATTTGCAAATTGGTTACTTTTTTTTGTTGGTATTTATGGAACTGAGACATATACTAGCTTACATGTACATTCTATTTTATGAGTATGATATTTTGTAGATATGTTAAAGGCTTTGGTGACATTCAATTATGTGTGAGGTCATACAATACCAGCCCAAATTATCCAATTTTGAAGCATGTGATATCGCAAACCAGGAAGTGATAAACTTGCTATTTATAGAGTGATTGGTAAATACTGGGAAATAGTGTCTTTAATAACCGGATACTATATTTACTGAAGTTTTGAACTATATTCTGAATTGTTTTGTCCCCATAACTCTTAATCTATAGAATCGTAAAGATTGTAATTACAAACAACGACAAGAAAATTATCTGGTTATTACCTCTTTCAATTTGTTCTATGTGGATTATATGGAACATTTTATGAATGGGACGACATATGTGCATATAACATGATACATGACGAAATAAGTAAACGTCTCACCTGAATCAAATTCATGAACACGAATTGCAACAGACTTTTATCCAAATAGTCTCCATTGAATAGATCTCTCTCTTTCAGTCCATGGAACAACTCGATCCAGAACTGTGCACATAGTCGTCTTAAAAAGGCCCACCAGCTCTCTATTCTTTGATTCAGGACGCTCGTACCATAGATGAAGGGTCTCCTGGCAAATACATCCCCGTCATCATAGCGTAGTGCCTCTTGAATCTGCTGCACTGAGCCGTTCTCCGTCCCAAAGTCCGCTCGCATTCTGGCCGGGCATCCTCCGGTAGCTAGAATTGTGTCCAAAAAATAGCTTGCAATCACGCGTGGGTCGCTACTCGTAGAATACGCTCTCATCCACACAACGTATCTGGAGAACCCATCGATTGCTCCATTTATACAGATTCCGAAGGGTTTCAGCTTGTCATAGGAGTCAAAATGCCATAAGAAATTAGGACCTTTGCTCACGTAGATGCGCCGCTTTATAGTACCAGTTTTTCGACGACGGATGCCTTCCGGGTCAATAATATGGAGGAGGAGTCGTACATTTTCTCGAGTAACGGTAAATCCAGCCTGTAAGCACTTGAGGTGCATCATCCTATATCCAAGTAATTTACCTGATCCTTCCACTTCCCGTACAATGAACAAACTAACATTAAGAATATCAGAATGTTCCTTCCTTCTGAAAAGTTTCCCCTGTCTCAAAATTCTCTGCAATGTCCGCATACTGATATTTATCCCGTTTATCTCGGAAATGGAGTTATGAATTTCTTTTTGTGACAAACCAATCCCAAAATAAAGCTGGACAAATTCACGCACGTCCGCCATTCTCGTGGGTTCACCGCGAAATGACTGTGTCTGAATAACCAACCAATGGCCAGTCTCCGCCAATGAGACGACACTCTTGATTGGTCGAGATGTAACCTGATATATCAGATTACTAACCTGATATATCAGGATACGTAACCTGATATATCAGGATACTAACCTGATATATCAGGATACGTAACCTGATATATCAGGATACTAACCTGATATATCAGGATACGTAACCTGATATATCAGGTTAATAACCTGATATATCAGGTTAATAACCTGATATATCAGGATACGTAACCTGATATATCAGGATACTAACCTGATATATCAGAATACGTAACCTGATATATCAGGTTAATAACCTGATATATCAGGATACGTAACCTGATATATCAGGATACTAACCTGATATATCAGGATACGTAACCTGATATATCAGGATACTAACCTGATATATCAGGTTACGTAACCTGATATATCAGGATACTAACCTGATATATCAGGATACGTAACCTGATATATCAGGTTAATAACCTGATATATCAGGATACGTAACCTGATATATCAGGATACTAACCTGATATATCAGGATACGTAACCTGATATATCAGGATACTAACCTGATATATCAGGATACTAACCTGATATATCAGGTTATTAACCTGATATATCAGGATATTAACCTGATATATCAGGATACGTAACCTGATATATCAGGATACGTAACCTGATATATCAGGTTAATAACCTGATATATCAGGATACGTAACCTGATATATCAGGATACTAACCTGATATATCAGGATACGTAACCTGATATATCAGGATACTAACTGAAGAGGAGGTGGCGGTTCCAGGCCGCCGTAGTTTTAACCTACAATAGTTCATGCTTTTAGTTTTGATAAAGTGTGTAATGCTACATACAACGTGAATGAATGTGCGGATTGTAGATATTGTATATTGTACGAAGTTTTAAGCAATATATAGGTTTGAATATAAGAGGACAGGGTCCAGTTCCATGACAATAACTTATGACATAGTTGGGACTTAAGATGGTCATATAAGTTCAAACTTCGGTCATAAGTGCGTTTCACGAACAAGGTCATAACTTAATATGGTCTTAACTTTGATCTTAACTTTAAGTCTGGGGTGGGGTGTCGTAAGATAATCTTAAAGTTCAGACCTAACTTATTATTATCCGCGTTTTGGTCGGAAAGATGGATGGGATCTAGTTCATGTATTTTATTATAAATAAATTTAACTTTTCTTGCGAAAACGGAGGGGTATACATAAATTGTAGTAATTAATAACACGCTTGCAGGGATGTGACACCTCTTAACTGTAAACCACCAAGACCGGACAATACGTTTCTAACTGCTTTTAAAACAGAAGATATTTCCACAGACTTGGATATCGTTTGTTTTAAAGGCACGGTCGGCGTTCGTTGCATAAATATTTATATTTGTTCAAATCGCCATCAACAGAAGGAAAATTAAAATATATATAGTTTTGTTCATAATCAGCGCTTAAATAGTATATTGTCGTCAAGACGTACGATGGTGTACGTAACAAAGAGCCTGCTCTCGTTACAGAAGTTGTGCTTCTGTTTACATAACACAGCGCAATTATATTGGTTAATCACACACAAATGATATAAACGCTCTTTATTATTTCCATATCAGGAAAACAGTAACAAAATAACGCTCTTTATGATTACCATATGCGAATCTAAACAAAAGCCAGGTAACGCAACGTTTTTTGCTTTTGTTGACATAACAAAGGGGGGAATGACAATAACATACTGTTTATGCCATATTTCTGATTGACATAAGAACAAAGTCTGTCTATATTTTACTATTTTTTTCTGTTTATGGCGGTGTTTGACGGAGGTGAATATTTTAGCAGCATACCCACCGGACGCCGCCCTTATATTTAAATGGAGACATGACTGAACTTCCAAACTGTGTCTACGTAATTTGAAAGGATGTATAGGCCTAATATTGGTTGATAAGTACACGAAATATTGACTCTAAAAAATACATGACATGGTCACAGCCATTTCCCATCTGTTTTAAATTTTTCGCACAGAAATGAAAAAACGCTCTTTATTTATACCATATCAGGAATAGACTATAACACGGAACGCTCTTTTCTGTTCCAAGACGTACACAATGTGTTGTTTGTTTGGGACACAAACACCTTGTTCAAAGTTTATGATTTAGATGCGTCTTTACGTGACACATAATGTCGGTAGAGGGGTAGTTCAAGTATAGATCGACCTATTTCGATACCGGAGGGATTCAAAAGCGACAAGGCTGTCATGCCTGTTTAATATAGGTATCGTATTATATTAATTGTGTCGATGCTATGCAATATTTGGGTAATAACAAAATGTATGTACCCCCTTATATATGGGCAGGATAATAATACATAAGCCCAGGTATATTATAATAATCCACGCACGTGAATCTCAGATCACATATACACGTTAGAGCATATATCACTATGAACTATATCTCTTCACGTTTTGTTAATTATACACGCTCTTTATTAAAAGTCATAGCTTTGGTTTTATCAAAACATATATGCAAAATTTTCGTCCAACATAGCCAGGTACGTAGTTTCGAAGCTCATATGCAGTTTATTAAATTACAGGCGTTTAGCATATTAGTCAACAGCAGCTACACAGATGCCATTAAACTCATTTGTAGATATATATGGCTTCTACATATATGTGTCGGATTAAAATACAACCTATTTGCATCATGGTATGAGGTAAACATTGGAGTAATATAAATAAAGAGCGTTGTCAATATTACATGACTGTTGGCAATTAATAAAGAGCGTTTAGCTCGGTGCTTGCCCCGTGATGCCATTATATGCTTGAACCCGTATGGGGAAATATTCGGTTCCTTGAACTAGATCTATGTCTCAAAGGGATGTATAATGTATTCGAATACCAGCAGTCCCAAAGGAGCGAACATATATCGGCCCTTGAGTTGAATATGCTACACAGGTGACGGTTCGCCTTTAACTTTATTATGTATTAGTCCCTTTAAGTTAAAGACCCACTTAATGTTCGAACCCCAGATAACTTATATAAAATATATGACATATTATATACCATTTGAAAGAGGAAGCTCCAAAACATTGTATTATCAACTTATCCGGTGTAATAAACTGTGAATATGTTGTTTTTTGTTGCGTTACCGGCGTGCTTTTGTGCATCAGTTTCTTCTGGATTGTGGTGTAAAGTGTATTATTTCCAATGGAGGGGGAATAACCCTATATCCTATGGATAGAGTTATTCCCCTTCCATTGAAAATATATTTTAGTTAGAGTTCTATTGCATTCTGGGAGCCATAACGGAGAAATATTTCCATGATTTCAGCTGTTTTCTATCTCTCTATGGGCATCTTCGGAGACACAGCCGTTTCATATGGTGACGAATTATAGTATTTTAATCACATTTAATGGCATAGATTTGTTATTAAAACCGTATATCAAGGCTCTATAAAAACAAATAATGGGTGACTCGAAAATAAAGTGGGCCTTTAAAAAGCGCACCATGCAGTACGTACCAGCCACTAAACTGATTATCGCCCTTTCCTTACAATCTCCTAATGTAGCGTATAGATACGCACTTATCTATCACCAGACAACATACCTAGGCATATAACATACACAGAACCAATATTTTCTGCACATAGCTGCAATAAATGGACGAAGACCAGTCTAAGAGCGCGGGAACTTAACTTTCCACTTAAAATGGACTTAAGATTGTTTTATGAAACGCGTTCGTGAAACGGAAAAGAAACATAATAATATCCACCTTAATGGATGGATGGGATCTAGTTCATGTATTTTATTATAAATAAATTTAACTTTTCTTGCGAAAACGGAGGGGTATACATAAATTGTAGTAATTAATAACACGCTTGCAGGGATGTGACACCTCTTAACTGTAAACCACCAAGACCGGACAATACGTTTCTAACTGCTTTTAAAACAGAAGATATTTCCACAGACTTGGATATCGTTTGTTTTAAAGGCACGGTCGGCGTTCGTTGCATAAATATTTATATTTGTTCAAATCGCCATCAACAGAAGGAAAATTAAAATATATATAGTTTTGTTCATAATCAGCGCTTAAATAGTATATTGTCGTCAAGACGTACGATGGTGTACGTAACAAAGAGCCTGCTCTCGTTACAGAAGTTGTGCTTCTGTTTACATAACACAGCGCAATTATATTGGTTAATCACACACAAATGATATAAACGCTCTTTATTATTTCCATATCAGGAAAACAGTAACAAAATAACGCTCTTTATGATTACCATATGCGAATCTAAACAAAAGCCAGGTAACGCAACGTTTTTTGCTTTTGTTGACATAACAAAGGGGGGAATGACAATAACATACTGTTTATGCCATATTTCTGATTGACATAAGAACAAAGTCTGTCTATATTTTACTATTTTTTTCTGTTTATGGCGGTGTTTGACGGAGGTGAATATTTTAGCAGCATACCCACCGGACGCCGCCCTTATATTTAAATGGAGACATGACTGAACTTCCAAACTGTGTCTACGTAATTTGAAAGGATGTATAGGCCTAATATTGGTTGATAAGTACACGAAATATTGACTCTAAAAAATACATGACATGGTCACAGCCATTTCCCATCTGTTTTTAATTTTTCGCACAGAAATGAAAAAACGCTCTTTATTTATACCATATCAGGAATAGACTATAACACGGAACGCTCTTTTCTGTTCCAAGACGTACACAATGTGTTGTTTGTTTGGGACACAAACACCTTGTTCAAAGTTTATGATTTAGATGCGTCTTTACGTGACACATAATGTCGGTAGAGGGGTAGTTCAAGTATAGATCGACCTATTTCGATACCGGAGGGATTCAAAAGCGACAAGGCTGTCATGCCTGTTTAATATAGGTATCGTATTATATTAATTGTGTCGATGCTATGCAATATTTGGGTAATAACAAAATGTATGTACCTCCTTATATATGGGCAGGATAATAATACATAAGCCCAGGTATATTATAATAATCCACGCACGTGAATCTCAGATCACATATACACGTTAGAGCATATATCACTATGAACTATATCTCTTCACGTTTTGTTAATTATACACGCTCTTTATTAAAAGTCATAGCTTTGGTTTTATCAAAACATATATGCAAAATTTTCGTCCAACATAGCCAGGTACGTAGTTTCGAAGCTCATATGCAGTTTATTAAATTACAGGCGTTTAGCATATTAGTCAACAGCAGCTACACAGATGCCATTAAACTCATTTGTAGATATAAATGGCTTCTACATATATGTGTCGGATTAAAATACAACCTATTTGCATCATGGTATGAGGTAAACATTGGAGTAATATAAATAAAGAGCGTTGTCAATATTACATGACTGTTGGCAATTAATAAAGAGCGTTTAGCTCGGTGCTTGCCCCGTGATGCCATTATATGCTTGAACCCGTATGGGGAAATATTCGGTTCCTTGAACTAGATCTATGTCTCAAAGGGATGTATAATGTATTCGAATACCAGCAGTCCCAAAGGAGCGAACATATATCGGCCCTTGCGTTGAATATGCTACACAGGTGACGGTTCGCCTTTAACTTTATTATGTATTAGTCCCTTTAAGTTAAAGACCCACTTAATGTTCGAACCCCAGATAACTTATATAAAATATATGACATATTATATACCATTTGAAAGAGGAAGCTCCAAAACATTGTATTATCAACTTATCCGGTGTAATAAACTGTGAATATGTTGTTTTTTGTTGCGTTACCGGCGTGCTTTTGTGCATCAGTTTCTTCTGGATTGTGGTGTAAAGTGTATTATTTCCAATGGAGGGGGAATAACCCTATATCCTAAAGATAGAGTTATTCCCCTTCCATTGAAAATATATTTTAGTTAGAGTTCTATTGCATTCTGGGAGCCATAACGGAGAAATATTTCCATGATTTCAGCTGTTTTCTATCTCTCTATGGGCATCTTCGGAGACACAGCCGTTTCATATGGTGACGAATTATAGTATTTTAATCACATTTAATGGCATAGATTTGTTATTAAAACCGTATATCAAGGCTCTATAAAAACAAATAATGGGTGACTCGAAAATAAAGTGGGCCTTTAAAAAGCGCACCATGCAGTACGTACCAGCCACTAAACTGATTATCGCCCTTTCCTTACAATCTCCTAATGTAGCGTATAGATACGCACTTATCTATCACCAGACAACATACCTAGGCATATAACATACACAGAACCAATATTTTCTGCACATAGCTGCAATAAATGGACGAAGACCAGTCTAAGAGCGCGGGAACTTAACTTTCCACTTAAAATGGACTTAAGATTGTTTTATGAAACGCGTTCGTGAAACGGAAAAGAAACATAATAATATCCACCTTAATTCTTGGATTAGGTCCATCTGAACATTATCTTAAGTCCTTGATTCATGAAACTGGGCCCTGAACTTGCCTGAAGCTAATCATGATAGCCAGAAACGATGAACAATTACGCTGTTGAAATTAGTATGCGGGAACTGTTCATCACTTCGACAAACAAATTACAATACGTGCGTGTTTCCATCTGAGTCATTATATCGTGCAATCAATTTCCCCAACAGATAGAGCCAGAACATAACTTAACCGTGACATAAACTACTAATTTATACACGAGATTGTGATCAGCATCATATTCATGTATCCTCGATATACGTGTACGAAGTCATATAAGATATATATAGGACGTCTATCAGGTAACCGGTCTGAAATAGTTAGACCGAAATTATGTTTAAAAGAGGCTGGTTTCGCACTATGAACGGCACACGTTAGGACACCATCATGGGTTGTTGAATTACATATTATATATACTAGCTGATGTGCCCGACTTCGTCCGGGCTATTTAGGGATTTCTTTGTGATCGCCTCTTGTTCGATCGGTCCAAAAACATACCTATATGAGCGAGGTCAAGGTCAATGTCAAGGACACGATCGCACGTAAAATTGGACCCGCCCGTATTGCTCCCGGGATCAAAGTAGTCCTACATACCAAATCTGAGTCGGATTGGTCGAGGTCCAGAAACATGCCTATATGAGCGTATATGAACGAGGTCAAGGACAGGGTCGCACGTGAAATTGGACCCGCCTATATTGTTCCCAGGATCAAAGTAGGCCTACATACCAAATTCGAGTCGGATCGGTCGAGCAGTTTTCGAGTCTATAACACACATACATACACACACATACATACATACATACATACAGAAGTTCCAAAAATATATAATAGACTAGCCGATGAGCCCGACGTTGTCCGGGCTATTCAAAAACCAAATTTCAAGTCGATAGCTCCACCCGTTTCCGAGATCTGGTCTGCGCATGCGCGAAGCTTGCGTCGCACGGGCATGGCGATCCGATAAAATTCGTATCCGGGGCAAGATACATTCACATAGCAAATTTCAAGTCGATAGCTCCACCGGTTTCCGATATCTGGTCTGCGCATGCGCGAAGCTTGCGTCGCACGGGCTCGGCGACCCGATAAAATTCGTATCCGGGGCAAGATACATTCACATAGCAAATTTCAAGTCGATAGATCCACCCGTTTCCGATATTTGGTCTGCGCATGCGCGAAGCTGGCGTCACACGGGCTCGGCGACCCGATAAAATTCGTATGCGGGGCAAGATACATTCACATAGCAAATTTCAAGTCGATAGCTCCACCCGTTTCCGAGATCTCGTCTGCGCATGCGTGAAGCTGGCGTCGCACGGGCCCGTCGACCCGATAAAATTCGTATCCGGGGCAAGATACATTCACATACCATATTTCAAGTCGATAGCTCCACCCGTTTCCGAGATCTCGTCTGCGCTGCACGGGCGTCGCACGGGCTCGCCAATACGACAACGACCACCGCCTGGTCAAACTACACACACGTACCAATTTTGGTCCCGATCGGTCGAGTATCGTAGATTTGTATAAATGACAGACAAACAAACAGACAGACAGACAAACAGAGGTCTTCAAAATATATATGAGACTAGCCGATGAGCCCGACATTGTCCGGGCTATTCAAAAAACAAATTTCAAGTCGATAGCTCTACCCGTTTCCGAGATCTGGCCTGCGCATGCGCGAAGCTGACGCCGCACGGGCTCGGCAAACCCGATAAAATTAATATCCGGGGCAAGATACATTCACATAGCAAATTTCAAGTCGATAGATCCACCCGTTTCCGATATCTGGTCTGCGCATGCGCGAAGCTGGCGTCACACGGGCTCGGCGACCCGATAAAATTCGTATGCGGGGCAAGATACATTCACATAGCAAATTTCAAGTCGATAGCTCCACCCGTTTCCGAGATCTCGTCTGCGCATGCGCGAAGCTGGCGTCGCACGGGCCCGTCGACCCGATAAAATTCGTATCCGGGGCAAGATACATTCACATACCATATTTCAAGTCGATAGCTCCACCCGTTTCCGAGATCTCGTCTGCGCTGCACGGGCGTCGCACGGGCTCGCCAATACGACAACGACCACCGCCTGGTCAAACTACACACACGTACCAAGTTTCGTCCCGATCGGTCGAGAATCGTAGATTTTTATTAATGACAGACAGACAGACAAACAGACAGACAGAGGTCTTCAAAATATATATGAGACTAGCCGATGAGCCCGACGTTGTCCGGGCTATTCAAAAACAAAATTTCAAGTCGATAGCTCTACCCGTTTCCGAGATCTGGTCTGCGCATGCGCGAAGCTGGCGTCGCACGGGCTCGGCGACCCGATAAAATTCGTATCCGGGGCAAGATACATTCACATAGAAAATTTCAAGTCGATAGCTCCACCCGTTTCCGAGATCTCGTCTGCGCATGCGCGAAGCTGGTGTCGCACGGGCTCGGCGACCCGATAAAATTCGTATCCGGGGCAAGATACATTCACATAGCAAATTTCAAGTCGATAGCTCCACCCGTTTCCGAGATCTCGTCTGCGCATGCGCGAATCGGGCGCCGCACGGGCTCGCCAATACGACAACGTTCACCGCCTGGTCAAACTACACACACGTACCAAGTTTCGTCCCGATCGGTCGAGAATCGTAGATTTGTATTAATGACAAACAAACAAACAAACATACATACAGACAGAGGTCTTCAAAATATATATGAGATAGCCGATGAGCCCGACGTTGTCCGGGCTATTCAAAAACCAAATTTCCAAGTCGATAGCACGGGCTCGGCGACCAGATAAAATTCGTATCCGGGGCAAGATACATTCACATAGGAAATTTCAAGTCGATAGCTCCACCCGTTTCCGATATCTCGTCTGCGCATGCGCGAAGCTGGCGTCCGAGATGTGGAACTCCAATAGTAATCAAGAAATCAGAAAAGATATTCCACGAAGCTCTGATTCAAGGAGAGTGCATCCCAACAATGTCAACAAATGAACAAAAACGTTAGTTCGTGGCGTTCGGTAGGCATAAAACTCCTGACTAACATATTAAGAGCGTTATCTGTGAACGGATTCCTGATATGGAAATAATAAAGAGCGTCTATATCATGCACAAATGTTGATGAAATGTTCTGATAACATAAAGTCTTGTGTCTTTTCGTGCATGTATCAAGGGCTGTGCGAAGCTGGTGTCGCACGGGTACATTCACATACAAAATTTCCGAGATCTGGTCTGCGCATGCAGTCGCACGGGGACCCGATAAAATTCGTGGCAAGATACATTCTGATCTGGTCTGCGCATGCAGTCGCACGGGGACCCGATAAAATTCGTGGCAAGATACATTCACATAGCAAATTTCAAGTCGATAGCTCCACCCGTTGCCGAGATCTCGTCTGCGCATGCGCGAAGCTGGCGTCGCACGGGCTCGGCGACCCGATAAAATTCGCATCCGGGGCAAGATACATTCACATACCAAATATCAAGTCGATAGCTCCACCCGTTTCCGAGATCTCGTCTGCGCATGCGCGAAGCGGGCGCCGCACGGGCTCGCCAATATGACAACGTTCACCGCCTGGTCAAACTACACACACGTACCAAGTTTCGTCCCGATCGGTCGAGAATCGTAGATTTGTATAAATGACAGACAGACAAACAGACAAACAAACAAACATACATACAGACAGAGGTCTTCAAAATATATATGAGATTATGGCTTGGAGTTGACTTTGCCAAAATATTGGTCCGAGAGGAGGAATAGTCCACGAGCCGCAGAACTTAAAGGAATTAGTCTGTCAAAAAAATATTTTTTTTATCATCATAATACTAATAATATATGTCTAACAGACCCATTTCGCCAAGAAAATTCAAAATCGAGCAGATAGTATTTTTATTATTATGATATTTAAAAAATCGCGGAAATATCCGAAGTCAGTCACGTGAGTGCGATCACATGACCACAACGCGGTCACATGACCGATCATCTGCATCGACGCCTACCGATGACAGCGGTGGGTGGAGCTTGAAATAATTCCACCAATCGCGTAACGAGTTGATAAATTACGCTGGTTAATTACCTAAGCCTTTACGATAGATAGCGATTACGGAATAAAACTGTTTGAATGTGCTGAATTATGAACTGGGTTTGCTAGAATGTTGGATTATATAACGAATAATGATGGCTAAAATGCACTTTGAGGCGATAAAAGTTGTTTGAAATGAGATTAATTTATGCAGAAATGCAATGAGCGAGCGGAATATCGTGCGAAACAAATTTAACTGTTTCTGAAAGAATATCGGCTGACTTACGATTACGTCATCGTAGTCTGCATAATAAACTCCGGCTCCGAATCTGTGTTTTTAATTTGCTCCCCACAAGTACGTCACTCGTAGTTTAGTCACGGAAATCTCCGAATACCGGTGGTGGTATTATTTATTTATTTTACGGGTTATTTATTATGCGATCGGAATGGGACTTGGATCATTTTAATCACAACAGGGAGGGCTTTCCGATTGCGTTTTGTAGTTTCTAGACCGAATAAATCCTTTAAAGACATGTATTATTTATTATATTATATCGAACACTAGTGTGAATTCTCACACAATTTTGTATCGAATTTACTCACATTTTGACTTGCCTCGAATTCGGATTTATATTCTGTATACTCACTCATAAGTTGTTCTTATAATTATTATGTACTTGATAAACTCTGCCGTTTTTAAAAGAAGGACCGGATCATGTCACATATGATATTTATGGTGACAATGTGCATATTTTCCATTATATTATTATGTTATGTTATTTTCCATTATAATATTATGTTATTTGCGGACTGTATATTGTGTATATTGTATATTGTGTTGGGTGAAGACCGGCTCAACGTTAAGTTTCTTGTATTTCTTAAAGGTCAATCCGATCAGACGCTCCTAAATTACTATTTCTTTGGCTTCGGGGGTAAAAGATATTTATTTTTGTTGTATACCATGTCATTCATTAACATGTTCTTGATTTCAATAAAAAAAATAAAAAAAAAAAAAAATTATATTCCCTTGCGTTACATTCTCGGTGATGTCTTACTTGGTGAACAGTAAAGGTCCCCACAGACTTGAGCAATTCGGCTCAGCGCTCTACGACTTTAATTTATTCCAGATATTCTATCACGCGACTTAATATGACCAAAATGTGACACTTTCCTCCCCCACCACCCGGTATTGTGCGGACGGACCAAAGCCGAAATTTCGAGTTAAACAAATAATAACTTTAGAACGGAAATTTTATCAACGCCAATTGCATAACAATAACATGAAATACAATTCGACACTGGTATTGGAGGACAAGTGCGGCCAATTTACGTACATATATAATCCCCTCTCCATACAAAGAGTGCATACATGACTGAGATATATGTTCGGACGGACAGACAGACGGAGGATCGGAAGCATAATCATTCCTTTTTGTGACAGGGGTATAAAAAGCGGGTGATTTTCAGAACATCGGGAATTGTTGGTGGATTGTGTTTTTGTTCTTGTCGCCGTGGTTACGAATATAACCAAATTCGAAGCTAGAAACACAATGTTGGCGAATAGTAATCGAATGTTCGCCTGCAAATATAATGGTATAAGAAAGAATGCAGGGTGTATGGTACTCACAGCTATTTCTACTTCAACTTCGGCCCCGTTGATTAATTCTTCTTCGTCATGTACCGGATTTTCCAAATGGTATTCAGCCATACACACCACAGCAACACTCATACACAACCGAATAGTTATTTGGCATGATCTCTGAAGAATACACACATAACCCGTGATCCAACGAGTGGAGGTATATCTCTGATATGCATTTGAGAATACTCCGTTTGAACCATTGCCGACCTTCTCAGAGTCGACAGTATAGGAATTAGAAACCATTAGATGTATATATTTGAGATCTTACTCAGACTCCTATATATGTTATGGCTAGCGTGTTGGGGTTTCGATGACATTTCATTCTACTCCGTTCTTGTTTATATAGGGTGCGGGCATCGAATAGCAAGCGCGGACGCAGCATTTGTCCAATGGTGAAATTCCTCTAGATAGCCCATGTTTGCTTACTCTTTCGAATAATTCTGTATGATTAAATTACTATCGGCTATGGCTTCTAGCGTCGAAAAATCTATTAATATATTATATTATCATATAAAAAGACATAGCAGAGAATTATTCCAAAATAAGAGCAGAACAGGATATATGATTTGAATTCCATATCCCTCCGTATAACTAAAATCCGTCACTTTACATTAAAACATTCGAAAGGTCACAGCTTATGCACGTGTGCACTCGGTGCGAATTCATTGCAGCGGAGAAAACATATGCGCAACGGTAATTTATATGGCGTATAAGTAACTTGATTTTTTTTAAAACAATTCCTTTCACATCAACTTAATGGCATTTTGTGATTTCGATTGACTAAATGACGTGGAGCGGTATTTCTCGGTACGCCAACGCACATTGAAAAAAACTAACGAAATGGATCATGCCATGAATATCTAAATCCAAAATACCCTTGAGATCGCGTGCTATATATTTCCAACTTGAACACTGACTTGAAACAAAATTTTGTAAAGAAATTCCAAAGGTGCATGTTTCATATGCCGCAAATGATTTCGTACCATAATACAGGATATATACTCTCTGTTGGTGTACATGTGTATAGGTGCATGTCTGTATTTTATAGTAATATGTTCAATCTCCCCATAGAGACTAAGATACATATTCAACACCCAATCTTCGCGAAACAGGACAATTTAATAGACCGTTCTTTGAATGTGGCCAAATGGTAATTTCTATAAATTAACGACTTTTGTGGAGAAATAATTAAAATCCAAAATCCGTCGAATAAATTCATTACTGTGAACTGATACATCCAAGCCACATGCACGAAACAGATTCCTTTCAACGCGAACCATATATCCGCTGTAACTATCAGATAAAAATACTCGAGTAAAACAACTTTCCCGAAGTGTTTATATAGTTGGTGATAATTATAGTGATTATCCTTTCTAATGTGAGAAATATCCCACCAGACGGGTCATACATTTCACGCTAAGTTGAATCAAAGAAAAGAAAATTGTTATCGCAAAGAAATGAACCGAACTAAATATAATACATAACCACCATATTAGACAACTGGGAATGTATGCCATTGGAGATCAGCAGTTGCTAAGTGCAGTAGACTGTATTGTATGATTCCCTAAACGTTTCGACGTCCAAGTGACTCATAACATTGAGTGTTCAGCTAAAGTCTGATAATTATTCACCTTCTGGTGTTCAAAATTGTTCGATCAATACATAAAGACTAAACAAATTTAACCGACACAAACCAAACGATATAAAATACATCGAATAATATAAGAAACAAAACACGTATTTCCAGAGCTACATGTTTATCGACGAATTCGTTCGAAAACCTTCCGCGTAGGTCAGCGTATATAGGCATGTTGAGAGACACCAGATCTAACCGAGAACTGATAACCCATTACTTGTGCGGACGGACCAAAACCGAAATTTCGAGTTTTAACAAAGAATAACTTTAGAATGAAATTATATCAACACCAATTGCATAATAATAACATGAAATACAATTCGACAATGGTATTGGAGGACAAGTGCTGCCAATTTACAAATATAGCCCCCTCTCCATACAAAGAGTGCATGCATAAATTACTTGAGATATATGTGCGGACGGACGGACAGATGGGGACCGGACGAAATGGTTCATGCCATGAATCTCTAAATCCAAAATACTCTTGAGATCTCGTGCTATATATTTCCGACTCGAAACAAAATTTGCCATATGTTGTACAGAAATTCCAAAGGGGCATGTTTCATATGCCGCAAATGATTTCGTACCATAATACAGGATAATTATATATACTCTCTGTTGGTGTACATGTGTATAGTTGCATCTCTATATTGTATGTAATATGTTCAATCTCCCCACACACTAAGATACATATTCAACACCCAATTTACGAGAAACAGGACATTTTAATAGACCGTTCTTTGAATGTGGCCAAATTATGTGAAACAAAACACGTATTTCCAGAGCTACATGTTTATCGACGAATTCGTTCGAAAACCTACGGCGTATAGGTCTACTACTGCTCACAGTCACTGCATATAAACCTCTAACCCTTTAACCAACAGAACGGCCCTGTGCCAATGCATTCTCTTATATATGCGAGTCGACCATAGGTCGCCTCGCATATATAAGAGAATGCATTGGCTTAACACATTAAAAATTATAAAATTGTTAAAGAATGTAAGAAAAAATGGTAAAAAGTGTTAAATGCATTCTCTTATATATGCGAGGCGACCTATGGTCGACTCGCATATATAAGAGAATGCATTGGCACAGGGCATAACTGTAACTATCACAATGTGGTCAAGGAGCCGGTTCCAATGATATCCATATTTGTATGGTTCTATTGAGACAGACCGAATATATTTTAGGCTGTTGAAGCTTATTTGGCCGGTTTGTTGGGTAAAGGGTTAAACCTCTGATTTATATTTACACCAATCGTACAACTTAAGGCTCACCACTACTATTACGTTGATTTAATTATTTTCATACAGGTTAATACTTAAACATGTGGTCAGGGTTTCAGACCAAATTTTACAAAACCTATTTTACATCTCTTCTAAATTCTTCTTATGTCGTAAATTAAGATGTCTGGAATAGGGGAACATGTCTCTTGGAATAGGACGTGCCATTTGGTATTCAAATTTTAAACTTATATTTAAATGCTGTTGTAACTGGAGCTCTGAAACCATGATTACATCTGTAATAAATTACAGTATATTATAACTCTGATATTAACTTCAAGCTCCTAGCTCGATGTAAGGGTAATACCATAATATAAACCTAGTGTAAAACTAACTTTATTCAATGATGAAATTAACTAATCTTAAGGAATCTACTCATTTAGAATTTCATACTGTACTGGTGTAATCCAGGTGTAATCAGCACATAGCCATTGGAAATACACAATGAGGCATTATTAGAGTTACTCCCCATTATACAAAAAACTGGTGCTCGTTATTATTATAGTTATATAATTTATTATTTATTGTTATATTTTCTTCTCTTCTTCTACTATTTACAAAATTTGATGTTCCGACATGGAGCTTTCGTTATCGAATAAAATCTTGAATCTTATATATGCATGTTTATAGACACCTCATACCAAATTATGTATACGCTATACCTGAAACAGGATCCCTTCGGGAACCTTTATTCAGGATCGTGAACATTCCAGACAGATCCTGTATATCCTACTTCAATATATCCTCTTGAATATAGGTTCATATTGGACCTAAATATTGACATTGGTTCATATTGGACTTATTTGATTCTGGAATAAGCCCATAGTGGACTTATACCTGTTATTCCTTTGGATGGCCACAGTGAAAACACATTATATCATACAGCTGGTGCTGCAACATATCTAATAAAACGGTAGGATTCACCGACAAACTTATAATTGAGAGACTAAAATCAGAACATGTAAATAAGTTCAAGAAAGATATATTCGATGACGACAAAAAGAATGGTGCTAATAAACTACGAACATATAGAACGTTCAAAGACAAATATGAAATAGAACCATACCTCAAACACGTCCGATCACCAACGGCAAAAGAAATGTTCACCCGACTGCGTGTTAGCAATCATATATTAGCTATAGAAAAAGGCCGACTCACACAACCAAAGACGTTATTGAAAGGCAGAATTTGTCTCATGTGCGATGGGGAAAAAGTTGAAACTGAAAAAACATTTCATAATGGAATGCAGTGCGTACACTGACCTCAGGAAAGAATTATTTGATGTTGCTAACACTAATAACATACACTTTACAAACATGAACGATGATGATAAATTCATTTTTATAATGAAAAATGTAGACGAAGTAATTGTGAATTCCGTGTGCAACATTATCCGGTTATTCTTCCAAAGGAGAACAAATATAAATATGGGGAAATGAAAATTATGGGAAATTTATATTTCATTAAGAATCGTATGTATGATGTAGTTATAGGTTTGTTTACTGTTATATGCACATATATTATGTATTATGTTTAATTTACTTGTACTTTATGTTATTTGTAACTGCCTGCACTGGTGTATTGTAATAAACTATCTTATCTTATCCTCGTGAAAATATGTTCATATTGAACCTAAATGTTCACAGGTTCATATTGGACTAATTTGATTCTGAAATAAGGTCATGGCGAGCTTATTTTATTTTAATTATTTAATAAATAAAAAAATTAAATAGAAATTTTGAAAAAACGAACGCCTTTATAACCTCCGCCAGGGTCACCACGCCAAATTTGGTTGAAATCGGTCCAGGGGTCGGGGGATCAGAACAGACATATTGACAGACATATCCACATATCCTGCTGTTTTATATATAGGTAGTATGGTATTGTTAATTTCGGACTTCACGAGTTTAATCTCAGTGCTAATTTTTGGACAATTATTTCATTGTTTACCTACATTTGTTTGACTCTATCAGAGGTGTGTTTCGTTTCTATGCTATTCGCGTTAGGTTCGTTTCTTTGTTAGATTAGGCTTTCGCGAAATTACAACATTTCTTTGTATTAATCAGCGGGCTATTCTTATGCAACTTGTTAATTCTTGCCCAAGCATGTGCTCATTAATTACCATCACACGAATTCTAAGCTTTACTTTTAATAATAACTTATTTGTCAAACTGCTAGCTAATGCCATTGTAGTGATCGGATAATTTATATTGCAAATATGTTAATCTAATCATGCGTCGTTAATTCACACCTGTTCATGCTTTGTATATAAGAATTTGTAAAACTGTGATATGGCACTTTTATGTTTTGGAACTCCATCATTCAGTCATTTCACATATTACAACTGGAGATCCAATTGGTTGTGTGCTATACCGGAATGTCCGTATATTTCTATTGTGAAAATAAATGCTAATTCCCCAGAACGACTACAACTTCTTACTGTACCAAAAACAGCTCTACCAAAGTGTTGGAGAATTCGGGACAGTGACCTTTTGGCTCGCTGTAATATACACGATCCTGGTGGAACTGAAACAAGATGATACCAAACAACATTCTAAACCTTCTGGCGACATTTGATATCGGACAACACAGTTTGAATTGGAGTTTCAACACGACCAACGGTAATCTCAACTTAATTTTGAATTGGACGAAACCAACATTACCGAATAACAAATCACCATCGAACAGAGCAAGGGACAAAGCTAGAATGGATTGTTTTTACGAAAGAAAACAGCGTGGACAGGAGAATAATGCCATAATGTGTGCGGTTTCAACCCAATTGGAGAACATGCCGATTGCGGAGACTGTGAGTACCCAAACCAGCATATGTTCCAAAACAGATTTCGGTGTTAATGCAATTCCACGTACAACCAAACGCTACTCACAAACATCCAATTATACTCAGGACATTGGAATAATGGTTTCGCCTTCTGCTACTGTGTCAACTGTTGAAGCTATAATTCCTTCTTTTCCTGCGACTACAACCATCGAAAGTTCCACTGAAACTGATAAAACGCCCTGTTTCATGGCTCGCAGATCTGAAAAACAAGGCCCGGTAGCCGAGAAAGTCCTAAGATCACGGACCTACAATAGCGCGCTCCAATTTTTAGTAAAGTGGGAAGGTGAATCGGTAAAAAGTGCTACATGGGTTAACGGAGACAATCCTGACATCAACGCACATGACTATATCATTGATAACCCAACTAATATAGCGGGAAAGCAATCATCGAATGGAGCCGGACATCCAGCAACTCTGATATACGGTCCACCAAGGGACCCGGATGAAATATGCGAGGTTCAAGATATGTACAAGACATCTGACGGAAAAGATTTATGGACTGTGCAATATTACGATTTGGAGCGTCGTGTAGTGGCAGCAAGCTCTATTCCAAATTTCATTCAGGAGGAACTAATAGAACACTAAACAATTCCGGACCACTGAAATATGTATCCAACTCGGCAGAATATAAAAAAAAAAAAAAAAAAAACAGCAATAACTTTGGATTAAACCATTTCCTGATTCATAACGAAATTGCAGGAGCAATTTCATCCCGAAGAAGAAGGTACTATGGTATTGTTAATTTCGGACTTCACGAGTTTAATGTCAGTGCTAATTTTTGGACAATTATTTCATTGTTTACCTACATTTGTTTGACTCTATCATGCAGAGGTGTGTTTCGTTTCTATGCTATTCGCGTTAGGTTCGTTTCTTTAGGCTTTCGCGAAATTACAACATTTCTTTGTATTAATCAGCTGGCTATTCTTATGCAACTTGTTAATTATTGCCCAAGCATGTGCGCATTAATTACCATTCATCGCACGTATTCTAAGCTTTACTTTTAATAATAACTTATTTGTCAAACTGCTAATGCCATTGTAGTGATCGGATATTTTATATGCAAATCTGTTAATCTAATCTCGCGTCGTTAATTCACACCTGTTCATGCTTTGTATATAAGAATTTGTAAAACTGTGATATGGCACTTTTATGTTTTGGAACTCCATCATTCAGTCATTTCACATATTACAACTGGAGATCCAATTGGTTGTGTGCTATACCGGAATGTCCGTATATTTCTATTGTGAAAATAAATGCTAATTCCCCAGAACGACTACAACTTCTTACTGTACCAAAAACAGCTCTACCGAAGAAATACACTGATAGAAATACAGTCGAATACTATATAACACAATATGTATTACAAAATTAGTAAATCACAAATTAACGCTGATATTACAAAAATTGTATTCTATAGTATAGGCCCCTGGCAGGTGGCATGAACTATATATTCGCTCTTTTTGTATCACATTCATAATGTTGCCATTTCATATCTATTGTTATTATTATTTATTTTTTTTATTATTGGGAAGGGCAGCCAGTGTTTAAATCATTTTGTACTTTTCTTGAAATACCGTTGAAAAATGGTGATGAGAAATAAACGCATTTACTATTTACTATTAGATATATGTGGCGGTCGAACGAGCCGTTGCCGTTTAATATGGGTGTGTCTTTTTACCGGATTCCGAATCCCGGATTTAGATCCGGATTTAGGTGTCTTTTTACCGGATTTCGACCCGGATTCGGGTATGAATTTCATGCTTGTTTTATCACACATTTAACCCATTAAAAGCCGTTTCTGACACGCGGAAACTGGTTAGGGGGTGAGATTAAACCAATATAGGGCTGTCGTGCTCATTCAGCCCGATTAATCGTATTTAAAGGTACATATCGTGCCCGGATCAGCATACTTCTTATTTTTTCATATAGACACGGCGGTTGGATTGATTTTTACGTTATCATGATGGCATTTAAGGGAACACACCATGTCCGGATCCGAATTAATTATCTCGTAATTATTGATCATATGTACTAATAGTACCGTTTCAGTAATTGATAGATATCTGTTGTATCTTTATTAAACAACCATGCGGTATATGGACAGTTTATATTTTCTGTCCTGTGCCATGTTTCCGCGTGTCTGAAATGTCTTTCAATGTGTTAAATGTGGGATATAATAAACATAAAATGCAAACCCGGTTAGGGTCGAAATCAGCAAAAAGAGACACATCAAATCCGGATTCAAATAGGGAAATAAAGTGTGTCTTGAAACGGACTAATTATAAAACCTGGTTCCACGTGACTCCGCTGGCATTTAATGTATTAAATAGGAGTTAATTTATAAGTGAAAGGAGAACAATCGGGATCCGGGCATAATCTGTACCTTTAAAAATGATTAATAAATACGCGATAATTAATTCGGATCCGTGCTAGCAGTGTTTTTATAACGATTCGGGCGGCCAGACTATATAATCACTATATAAACAGCAGCGGGTGCAACGGGATGAATATGCTATCCGTTATTTTATAACGATTCGGGCGTCGTGACATAAACCGCTTAATATATATACAAGTCGTACATCTATCTCACGTTCAAGGTCTATTCTCATTGCACACGCGCGTGCGAGTAATCGCAGCGTTTTTTAAGGTGCGTGTTAACATAACGCAGAGCGATTCGTGATCAATTGCCTTCCTCAAACAACCACGTCCTATTCGTGACCAATCATCTTATGCAATCAACCTCGTCATCGAGATAGCCGTTACAGAGAATGGCATGGTTCACTCGGTCACATATACTATCCGGGTACAGTCATTCTCATAACTGATGGGCGATAAAATAATAAATAAGTACGGAAAGGAAATGGCTTGGAAAGAAGTTTCCAACGTATAGCTAGTATCAGTGGTGATTTTTGTAGAATTCAATCGAATTATATTATCTGTCAGTCTCGCGCAAAACTGTACCCAAGATTGTGAATATATAGATTGATAGTAATGTGCCGTTTAGCATGTGCGATCACTAATGATAAGCCGCCGATGACGATCAAATTGAAATCAATCGCTCATGCGAACAGCGTCCTGGCGACAGAATGAGACCTGAAACGATGCGTGTGTGACTCTTAAGGTCGAATTCTGAGTCCCATCACTTATTCTATTTGAATGGTGGTTCGTAAATTATAGTATCGCGTTGTCACTGTTGCCAGCGGCTATACAAATGAGCACTCGATGATGGGGGAGGGGGTCTGAAAAAAGAAACGTTCATACACAGGGTTGAACATAAAAATCCATCCCAACCATGGGTCTATCATCCTCCCTACATGCAAATCTATTTGTTTTTCCTCCAACAAATTTGGGTCTCATCCCCTCCCCCATAATTTTTACTGGATATCATATGTTTGAGTACAACTGTTTTAAATGAGCTTTATTCAGAAAGACGATTTTTGTCAGACCTAGCTAACTATAAAGTAAAATGTTGAAAGATCTAATTCAACCACTTGAGTACACTTTTGACAATCTTGAGTGATAATAACAATTATATGCACAAAACTCCTGTAATCTGGGTTGTGATCGTACTATATAGTGTTATATACGTTTCAAGCTGGAATAAAATATGCATATTTATGCCCAACTACATGGAATTGAACCCTCTATTTCTAATTATAATTAGCTAGATATAAATTGTGTCCTCAAAACTTATGTCATTTTGATGGCATGGCTCGTTATACTCAACTTATACCTGAGTAAATCTAACTGAGGAACATTAAAGTTAATGTGTCAGCATATATATATGTGGTCACCCCAACCAAAAGTACTTTATCATCCTCAAACCTACCCTAGCCCTGTGTGTGAATGTGTTTGTCAGACCCCACCCCTATTGGGGGCACTCTTAGCAGTGGGAGGAAGAAATGCAATCGAACACACTAAAAGAGCCGCTCGACCTTAAAAAACGCTGCGATTAATCGCACGCGCGTGTGCAATGAGAATAGACCCTAGAGAAAGGCTTAGTTGTGATGATTATTTCCGCGCATGCGTACTTGAAACATCTACTTGGCTTATTAAGCCAAGTAGATGTTTCAAGTACGCATGCGCGGAAATTTTCAGGTCAGGGGTCAAGTGAGATAAACAAACTGTAACTTCCGCATGTCCAAAACTGAAATGAAATGAAAACGAATACGATTAACGATCATTACCCTGCGTTTTAACGAGGTTAGCTTCAAATTAAAGAAAGAAGCAATGTTATATAAACATAAACTATTTGTCATGGACTCAGCCAGTTTATATGAATCTTGTAATATTTAAATTGTAGAAAATAAGCTCCTTTTTTTTGCTCGATCGTCAGCCGTGATCTGGTGATTTTGGCTTCGTCAGTGATTCAAGCGATGTCAACACTGACAACGGATATAAACCTGAGATAATCCTGTAATTAATAATGATACGTGATCACTTTGGTGAATTGCACTATTATTTAGCTGTTAAAATAGGGTACAATATGTGCCCATACTATGGTCCATAATCTTGAAGAAACAAACGTGTGATTATTTTCATAAATATTTAAAAAGTAGTTTCAAAGTTTGTTTGAAATTGAAGCCAGGACAGCCAGCTTCCTTATTATTTATTTATTTAAAAAAATTTAGTGTTAAGGATGCTAGAGGAAATCAGTCACATCAGCCCCCCTCAACTGTAAATTTAAGCATTAATTAAAATAATGCTTTAGTTCATACTCTAGCCTACCATTAGCAACCTCAATTCCTCGTTCTCGTTTCCGATCCTCATATGAATGTGGACATGTGCTAATTCGGAGACTTTTCACAGCTAACAACTCAATGTATTCTATTAAGCATTGCCTTTTTCACAATATTTTGTACTAGCAACTATTATTCTAATTACTATTTTAAGTATTCTTATACTCCATTTGCTCATATTTATCTACATCGCCCTGTAATAGTGGTTTGTTGTGGTCACCAATTTTGGTGCACAGTATTTTCAAAATATCTACTTTCTGTTTACAATAATGGGGTAATAATATATATGCATTGGGTCAAACAAAAAACATTGATATATGCTTCTCATGTCCAATGACCATTAATATAGCTGAATTTGTTATAGCCATCTTGATGGAACATAACATAGAATTAAAATTTAAAATTGCAGAGGTCTAATCAAGCCTTTATCAAGGATTTGGGTGCATACAGGTGTGAAATTTTTCCTAAATTGAAAATGGGGGTGAATTATCTACCCAAACTTTCAATTTAATTTGGATATTTAAGCCGGTATAGGTCTATAAGCCATGTAAACATTCCGCAGCGAATTTGAGGTCAGAGGTCTGTGTGATAAAACAAGCATGAAATTCATACCCGAATCCGGGTCGAAATCCGGTAAAAAGACACCTAAATCCGGGTCGAAATCCGGGATCCGGAATCCGGAATCCGGTAAAAAGACACACCCGTTTAATATGCCGAGAACACATTGTTCAAATTAAAGATACGGTTGGCCTTGGCGGTGGGTATCCTGTGAAAATATCTCCACCCGTCAAAAACCGCCACAAACAGAAAGAACATCAAAATGTAGATAGACTTTGTCCGTATACAAATAAGAAATATCGCATAAACAGTATGTCATGGTCATATGTTTGACCATTGTTATGTAAACAAAAGCATTAAAAGTTACTTTTCTGGTGTTTGTTTATATTATGATGGTAAACATAAAGAGCGTTCTTTGTTGGTGAATTCCTGATATGGAACTAATAAAGAGCGTTTATGCCATTTGTGTGTGATTAGCCAGTAGCATTGTGCTGTCCTCTGTCCTCAGGCTCTTGCTTAGGTAAAATATAGTAGGTATTTATAATAACATGCTGTTTACGCGATAGTCATGGTATATGCACGAAACTGTATGCGTTTTAATGTTTTTCTGTTTACGGTGTTTGGAACAAATATGACCACAGGTCGCCTCGCATATATAAGAGAATGCATTGGCCTAACAATTTTTTACATATTTTAATAATTTGTTCTTGTATTCTTTAACAATTTTATAATGTCACCCACACTGAGCCCGAGACAAACATGAGCAGACGACACTCTTCTATATGCTTCTATATATGTGTGGGGCTCCCTGCAGGGTAATGGATGTTTTTTATTTTATGTCCTAAAAATTGTCAGAAACATTTATTTTAAAAAAATGATAAAAAATTGTTAGGCCAATGCATTCTCTTATATATGCGAGGCGACCTATGGTCGACTCGCATATATAAGATAATGCATTGGCACAGGGTAAAAAAAATCCCGACTTACGACTGGATTTGATATGACGGGTCACATATGCGGGCTTCAAGTAATACGTTCACGGTGCCAACTTTTCTGAAGTGAACGGTGCTGCTGGCAATTGGGACAAAACATGTGTTGTTGACGTTTGGATATCACCGAAAAATGCCATATTCCGTTATAATTATCAGATTACCATGGGTTTCAATGAGTTTATCGGGGTTTCTGTCAACAAACTGCGTTGGACAACGAGGTGAGTCCAGCAACAGCTTAAGTAAACATAAGTAACCCACGAATCTTCCGTACTTCTTCTAAGGCACCTATAAATGTAGTGCCAACTATAGATACTTATAATATTTTCGTGTTCATTATTTGTTTTGTATATATGGATCGAATGGGGTGCAGGACGTCCCGGCACCTAGTTTCCATGACGTTTAGGCACCTGGACGTTCCGGCACCTAGTTTCCAGGACGTTTCGGCACCTGGACGTTCCGGCACCTAGTTTCCAGGACGTTTCGGCACCTGGACGTTCCCGCACCTAGTTTCCAGGAAGTTCCGGCACCTAGTTTCCAGGACGTTTCGGCACCTGGACGTTCCGGCACCTAGTTTCCAGTACGTTTCGGCACCTGGAATTGAGGCACTTGATTGATTCGGCCGAATCACTTGGACGTTTCGCCACTTCATCGAATCCTTTCCGGCGCATTATTTATTTATTATATGTAGTCGTGTCTTCTGTCCTTCCATTGCACAAAAGATAAGCAAATGTATATAGCGTATTTCGTTTGAATAATGGTTATTTTCGCAATGTTTTCTCGTTGTATGTTGGGAAAAGTGCACTACATTTGGCCCCTTATTATATAAATATATAGCTCAAGATACATTTCTCGTAGTTCTCTTATTTTGACACCCAGGATATAAAAATTCTCAATTCCGATATGATCTATTCTGGGTAATAAATAGATTATGTAGCTTTGTCACTGCATACATTAAGTGACAAAAAGATATAAGTTGATATAGTTGTTGTAATAATGGATTACAAGACTAGAATCAGACTATAAATACGTACTAATGTGTCTATACCATGGGCAAGCTTAGAGAAATAACCGGGGGGGGGGGGGGTCGTGAGAAATTTTACACATACAGGGCCCAAAAAAAAATTTACAGCCCTTTTGCTACCCACCCACCCTTTTTGTGCAAAAAAAATATTTTTTCCGCCTGATGTTTTTGGACCCACCCCCTAAAATAAGAAAAAAATCATTTAAAATCTATTCAAGACCAAATCAAACAGAATCAAAGGTAAGTTTTAAATTGGTCCGTTTCTGGCAGATTCCAAGTGTTCAAACAATTGAAAAACTATCAACGGTTATGATGTTGTTTTCGACATTGAACAATACATTTTGAAATAAAAAGTGTTTTATTCTACAGTATGCACAGATATTGTGAGGTAATATTTATAGTGCCAATAAGCCAACATTGTGTTTAATTTTTACATAAATAGTCCAGTTACTAATTAATGACTTCTTCACTGTTGTTCCCAAAAAGGTGCCACCAACCATCATATCAGAACACCTTATAGCCATACCTGCAATGACAGTTATATAGTATATACGTATCACTCTTTGGAGCCAAATAAACAGGCTGGCATGTTTATTTTTTAATTTGAGGTATTTTGTTAGCCAGCACTCTGCAGCACTAGTATTATTTGGTCATTAGACATGCCAGAGTGAAAATGCCAGCACTATCAGGCACTATTCAATATTAATTTGAGGTGAAATGCAAACCAGCACTCCTATTCAGTCATCACTTTTATTTGGCACAAGAGAGTGCTTTATCTTATACCTACATATGTTCTTAAGTGTTGGTTAAGGTCATAATCTATGTTAGAACACATTTATTAGTGAAAACAACTTAAAACAATGTCCATAATGTGGGTTGAAAAAAATTTGCACAATTTTTTTTCCAGGCCTCTGAGATGCACCCACCCCGCCCGGTATAGGTATGTTTTTGGAAGATCTCCCCTGTATTACTTATATCTTATACCTACCCTGTTCATAAGTGTATATAAAGGCCATAACCTGCATTAGAACACAGTTATTCATGAATATATTTGAAAACAACTTAAAACAAGGGCAAAAATGTGAATAGAATTTTTTTTGCACAAACTCATTTTTTCGGGCCTCTTCGGACCCACCCACCCCGACCCTGTATGATAAAACTTTTGTGCGACCCCCCCCCCCCCGAAATAACTCAAAGTTATCAGTCATTTCAACATCCACTTAGGACAGAAGTGAGACAAACGCTCTTTATTGTCTATATCATCGGATTGTTTTAACAAGGAACGTTCCATGCGACAAGTGAAGGATATAGAGTGCTGGGGACGTTATGTTGCTGGTGTCAACCCATTATTCCGAAGGTCCGATACTCCGAAGGTCCAATATTACGAAGGTCGATCACTCCGACGGTCCAATACTCCGAAGGTCCGACACTCCGAATGCCCAATAGTCCGAAGGTCCGATACTACGAATGCCGATACTCCGAAGGCCCGATAGTCCGAAGGTCTGATATTCCAAACGTCAGATTAAGGGCTGTCTATTGATATGCGTATATGTAAATTTAATTATTTTAAAGCCTCTACTATTGTATGCAACATTATAATCATTCAGTGACGTCGCGGCGGGGAGTTGAAGGAGATACAGTCCCGACTAACGAAGGGACCTGGTTCTGGGGCAAAATACTGGAATACTAATAAATGTATATGTGACCCGCCATATCAAATCCAGTCGGAAGTCGGGATTTTTTTACCCTGTGCCAATGCATTCTCTTATATATGCGAGTCGACCATAGGTCGCCTCGCATATATAAGAGAATGCATTGGCCTAACAATTTTTTACAATTTTAATAATTCTTTCTTGTATTCTTTAACAATTTTATAATTGCACGGAAAGCAGTCTGGCAATTATGTCGCTTCCCTCTCTTCTCCCGTTCGCTGATGGATAACTCTAAAAACAAGTGGTAATACGGCCAAATTTCGTGAATACTCAAGTGATAATACGGAGATATTTCGTTGAACAAAATGTTGATAAATAACACGTAAATTTCGACCATAGTTGACAGTGGCTAGCATTATTTTGTCGCAATTAATCGATTCTGATAACTAAAGCGTATTTTGAAGAAATGTTGTTGTTGTTGTTGTATCTTGATGATATGGGGACCCTCTGATCGGATTGAGTACCTTTAAAGACACATAATCCCAACCAAAGCACAGAGTTATCTGATATCGATTTTTGTTATTTTTCACCACCTGGAATATTTGGCGGCCGCTCATATTGTTCAGGGAATCAAAGTAGGCCTACATACCAAATTTGAATCAGATCGGTCGAGCAGTTTTCGAGTCTATAAGACACATACATACATACAGATAGACAGACAGACAGAAGTTACAAAATATATAGTAGATATTTGAACGACGTTGAACGGAAAATGGACTTGCAACATTTTGACCTATATGTTGCCACATCGGACGAGGTAACTTTCGGAGCTGATATAAATCAGCATACAAGATCGACTAATGGGACACTGATGAGCTCGCGTGTGGGCGAATCGTGCCTCATATAAAAATAAACCATTTATCTTTCCCCGCCACCTTAAATCGTCGAAATTTAATTCGTATGACATCGTAAACAAACATGGACAATACAAAGAATAACATGGTGGCTATTATCATTGAGGGGTGATCATCGATGTAGCTTTCTTATCGAAAATTCGTAATGAAAGTCATAAGTCACCCTATATATAATGATATCACTTATCTCATTACGAAGAAGCCACATATACACTGTAAATAAAATGAAACAAACTTTGGGATTGTCGTGCAAATTTATTGATTCGCACTTTGTTTTACCATAATAGTGCAGTTGTGGTGACTTTTTAGTACTTAAGACTATCCGACTTTCCCTTGACATATTTACCGAGTGATCCCTTTTAAATTTCAACAGCGTCATCTAGGTCAGAATGACGCACCATCGACTCGCCACGGGTTTCGATTAGTTTGATATATGAATCACTGAACTAAATGGTTTCCCATAGACGACAGTGTTAACGTTTCAGTCATGTGTTAACTTTTAAAAATGAATCCCCAAGTGTACGACAGGGCTATCCCGCAGCCAAACTGTACCTGGAAAAATCCAGAAATACAGCAGCTTCAGTGGGGGGGGGGGGTGGGGGGGGGGGGTAAAAAACAAATTTGCAGGAATGTGTGCCGGGATGGTGGGTGCCCCGAGAGGCAAAAACGCGCATTTTTTACAACCTCATGCAAATTTTTTACTAAACACCTTTTGTGCCCATATTTGTCATGTGTAACAGTTTAAAACATATTATAACTGTAAACAACACCTTATCTATGTTACTGGGACCTTATATATATGGGCCTCATTGGAGGTGAAATTTAGTTGATATGTTACATATGGGACGGTGAGGTGAACAATTCCTTCCCGACACCCCTCGAAAGAAGCTTTGAGAAATGTAAACCTGAAATAAATAAACTTGTCCTCGTGTAACTCAGACATTTAAGCCCAGATCATTTTGTGAATGAAATAAGAGAGAGCAACTCTCTCAAACACCAATGTGACTATCAATGGCTAGAAAATAACTGTCATCAGTGCATCAAGCCAGTCAATGAATTATTTTGTTTATCAACTCAGATGATCTGTTGACCTAAATTATCCAAGTCTGGTATAGTTACTGCTTGTTAAATAAATTTCTATTCACAAAAATTCATTCCCCCATTAATTCACCAGGTTTAAATTATTTAGATGTGATGTACAAATTAAATAAACAAGATTTCATCCTTTAATAACGTGTCACATGTATCAGGTGAAGGCCATTCTTCAGTTACCTTCACCTCTAGATCTGGAACACATACAAAATTAAGATTTTTGTTTTCAATTTGACTAGCTGATGTATCTCGTACAAACTGAAATATGCGGCATTCCATTATACATCATAATATTACTTAATTGAAGGGGAAATCCAGAAATGCAGCACCTTGTTAAATAAATTTCACATTCACAAAAATCCATTCCCCCATTAATTCACCAGTTTAAATTATTTAGATATGATGTACAAATCAAATAAACAAGATTTCATCCATTAAAGATATATTATGTACTTATTCGGGTGCGTAAAACTAGTAAGTTAGTATTCAGGCACTATTCCAACTGGAGGAATATAGCATTCTAGTAACATCGCCGAAAATTTCAAACAAATCGACCTTACCAATCCATAGAAAACATCGTCTGAACTACGCGCATTGTAAATATTTACTTCTCGATTCGGGACGCAACTATCTGCGATAAGCTAACGATATATTATGTACTTATTCGGGTGCGTAAAACTAGTAAGTTAGTATTCAGGCACTATTCCAACTGGAGGAATATAGCATTCTAGTAACATCGCCGAAAATTTCAAACAAATCGACCTTACCAATCCATAGAAAACATCGTCTGAACTACGCGCATTGTAAATATTTACTTCTCGATTCGGGACGCAACTATCTGCGATAAGCTAACGAAACGATTTCGCCATCGAGAGTCACTGTATTTAATTAATATATAAGAATGGCGGTGTTTGTTGTCAATTTCGATATAATATTTGTAAAAATTACTACTTTGAGCAAGATTATTCTCCATTTCTATTTGATCACCTACCGGAGTGTTTCACATCACTTTAATAACGTGTAACATGTATCAGGTGAAGGCCATTCTTCAGTTACCCCTCACCTCTAGCTCCCCGACTCTGGAACACATTTAGCTCCCTGATTCCTATAGAGTATATCTAATGAGTCGCAATTATATTGGGAATTTATTAATTTTAGCAAGGAAAAACAATCTCGAAACGGCTGGGGTTAAAATAATAGTAATATTGATTTCCTTATCACAATCAAGAGGATAAATATGGGTTAGAGCGCCGGATTCGCGGTGGTGGGTATATAGGAGAGAATAAAATAGACAATGGGTCCCGATTGGTCAATAGCCCTGTGTGTTTTTATCATAAAGAATACAACACACCTTTACCCTATACATTATCATAGGTAAAATAGACATTGCCAAATTCTTTGTAGTGAAGTTTGAATTTTGTGGTGTGGTCTGAAAAATAATATTATTTTTTAGTGCGGTTCTGACACTATAGTTACGAAATCACAAGATTTAAAGGCGAATTCCCTGCCTGTCGGATAAGGTTTTTTGCATAAAAAGTTACCGCAAATGTCAACATTTCAGATTTAAAGGCACGTGAGGCCTTAGTTGTCGAAAATATTCATATTTGTTCCAATCACCGTAAACAGAAAAACATTAAAACGCATACAGATTCGTTCATATATACCATGACCATCACGTAAACAGCATGTTATAATAAAGACCTACTATATTTTACCTAAGCAAGAGCCTGATTGTGTTACAGAAGACAGCACAATGCTACTGGCAAATCACACACTAATGGCATAAACGCTCTTTACTAGTTCCATATCAGGAATTCACCAACAAAGAACGCTCTTTATGTTTACCATCATAATATAAACAAACACCAGAAAAGTTACTTTTTATGCTTTTGTTTACATAACAATGGTCAAACATTTGACAATAACATACTGTTTATGCGATATTTCTTATTTGTATACGGACAAAGTCTGTCTACATTTTGATGTTCTTTCTGTTTGTGGCGGTTTTTGACGGGTGGAAATTTTTTCACAGGATACCCACCGCGAAGGCCTCCCGTACCTTTAAAGTAAATGCTTGACCTGAGTATTATATTGTAAACAGTAAAAACTAAAACGTTTGCAAAGAGGCCTATGGAAAGCAGTTACACCACTGTTACCACTTTTATAGGATCTGGTCGATAAGCAAATTATGACACATATTGGGCGATTTAATTTAAAGTTGTCGTTTCGTGATCTATAACATATCAACATATGATCGCGCAAATACGCACATAATCGACCTACCATGTGGAATAGGTACATAATGTGATTATTTGATTCTGAGATATGCAGATAATGGCTCATACCCGTTATTTCGTTTTATGGCGCGGGCCACAGTGAAACACGTGTTAAAGAGCGCACACCTAAAAAGTCGTGAGTTGGGTTATTTGTGTCATTGTTCGCATAATCTGCTTAGAATCGACTCATTATGAGTCGATAATGTGACTAAAACACTCTCATTTTCAGCACATTATAGACTCAAATGATGCATTAATAAGCAGATTATATACCTAAAATAAATTCTATTATAAGCAGATAATGTGCGTGTTTTCGATTTTTAAAACGCATGACGCTGACCATGTCTGCACTTGTAGATTGGCATGTGCAGTTATCATATTGGAGTGACTATCATTATCAAATTTCAGCTCAATCGGCCAGTTAATATAGCCTGCGCTCTCTACAGCTATATGTCGTATAAGTGAACATTTTCTAAGATCCAGCTATGGTCTGGAAAACAGGAAAAGCGCGGAATTTCGGACGAAGTTTCAGTGGGAGAGCACGAATTGGCGGTCCCGTCACACATAAAACGAAAATAGATTTCTTTTTTTGAATATCGAATATTTAACGCCGAACTAACTTCACACACCTCTGTCAACTCTAGTATACAAATTTTCCAAAACGGGTTATATATCAACATTTTGTTCAACGCAATTTGGTATCGAGAGTATGTCGGTCGGTTCGTCGAAAATTTGCTAGGCCGCCAAATATTCCAGGTGGTGAAAAATAATAGATTAAAAAAAATCGATATCTGATAATCGGAATCATTAATATTTACTATACTCCATCCACTTTATGAAAACGAAATGATTATTTTCCGTTTCATTCTGCGTGAACACATGCAGCGCAGTGTTCTACATCACTTTAATGAGTATTTAGCAAAGAAAGGGTTGAAATTCAGATTGTTGAGAATATCATTTATGTGACTGATTGAACTGACATCATTATATTCGTATTTTCACATTTTAAAATTGCAATCATTCGCGGCGTCGTCTTTTTTGTACCCCTCTATGATTTAATTTCTAATTTGAAAACCTCTTTCATATCATCTTCATAGTCCAACTATAATTACGAGGAGAAAAAAAAAACTAAGCGTAATTTTTAAACTGGGCATAGGCCTACTAGCGATATGTGAAATAACTGTCTGCTTCAAAAGGCCATTAATTGCTTGTTTTTTTATGACCAATTTGCACAGCACGCTTGCTTAGATCAGCAAAATGATTTAACAAACGCGCCATGTGCCTAGCACGGAAGCGAAAAGTTATGTATTTTCTTCACAATACAATTATAACATAAAGCTAGGTTTCCCAAACACAATTCAAAGGTCCCGTTGTAAAGAGTTTATGCACGCACTACAGGTGACAAGCAGCAAGCTAGCTATGGCGATATGTCGAGAATTAAAAAAAAAATACAGACCTGTGGACAGCATATGGCATGCGTTTGCCCATCTGTACCGGAGCAGCTGGGCCGGCGATAACATCAGGAAGATGGGATAGACCGTCGTAACAGAACGGGGTTGGTTTTCTGAACCAGTCCTGATCAGAAGGAGTATATAGAAGCTAGGTGCAGTCCGAATGCCTTGTAGCAGAATGGCTAGAACGAAAACTGTAAGTTGAATAATTTATATGCTCTCTCTGTTCAGTCTGAATTATAGGTATATATATATAGCAAGAAAAACTACGAGTGCCACCCGACCTGCAGGAGTTAGAGGCCTGCGAACCCGGGGGGGGGGGGGGGGTACAGTCGAATCGAATCTAGAATCGAATCAGGGGTGATATTCGCGAATCAAATCTTCTCGTCTTCAAAATTATACACGTTGGTCCAGTTTGTATTTTAAAAATCATGAACATTGTAAGTCAGCAAGTACATTCCAAGCATTCAAGCATTTCTAGACGAACATATCTCTAATTAAAGTCATATTATGGACTTATTCAGGTGCGTGAAACGGATGTTAGTATTCGGGCGCTATGCCAACTGGGGGAATGTAGCATTCTACTAACATCGCCGAAAATTTCAGGCAAATCGACCATACCACTCCATAGAAAACATCGTCCGAACTACGCTCAATTGTAAATATTTACTTCTCGAATCGGGACGCAACTATTGGTGATAAACTAACGAAAACAATTTCGCCATCAAGAGTCATTGCATTTAATTAATAAATAAGAATGACGGTGTGTGTTGTCAATTTGGATATAATATTTGTAAAAATAACTACTGTGAGCAAGATATTCTCCATTTCAATTTGATCACCCTACCGGAGTGTTTCACATCACTTTAATGTTTTCAATGACTCCCTGCAGTTGCGTGATCATGTGAGAAAGATAACATATTATTTTCACATCGTTGGGAGGAGGTTACATATTGTAGAAATCAATATAATTTGACAAAACAGTAAGTTAGACTAAAAGTGTTGTTGGGGTGTTTCACCGAAGGAATCGGACTCGCGATCAATCGGACTGGCACATCCGCTGCAAGAGTAAACATACACTTTTAGAACAAAGGTGTATAAATTCTACACAATATGTGACCCGTCATATCAAATCCAGTCGTAATTCGGGATTTTTTTTACCCTGTGCCAATGCATTCTCTTATATATGCATTGGCCTAACAATTTTTAACAATTTTAATAAATTTTTCTTGTATTCTTTAACAATTTTATAATTTCACCCATACAGAGCCCCAGACAAACATGAGCAGACGACACTCTTCTATATGCTTCTATATATGTGTGGGGCTCCCTGCAAGGTAATGGATGCTTTTTTATTTTATGTCCTAAAAATTGTAAGAAACAATTATTTAAAAAATAATAATAAAAAATTGTTAGGCCAATGCATTCTCTTATATATGCGAGGCGACCTATGGTCGACTCGCATATATAAGAGAATGCATTGGCACAGGGTAAAAAAAATCCCGACTTACGACTGGATTTGATATGGCGGGTCACATATGTGTTACATTTTATTTTAAACAAAATTGTGTAGAAATGACACAATCATGACATATTTGTCGGTGGAATGTTCTCAAAATTGCATATACGAGTGAATATGTGAGTATATTATATATATGTCAGAGTTATGGAGGCACGGACTCAGTATCGGTGTTCATTGCCTCATATTTGCTTAACCCTTTACCCAACAGAAGGGCCCTATGCCAATGCATTCTCTTATATATGCGAGTCGACCATAGGTCGCCTCGCATATATAAGAGAATGCATTGGCTTAACACATTAAAAATTATAAAATTGTTAAAGAATGTAAGAAAAAATGGTAAAAAGTGTTAAAAAAAGATACTGTTTAGGCCAATGCATTCTCTTATATATGCGAGGCGACCTATGGTCGACTCGCATATATAAGAGAATGCATTGGCACAGGGTATAACTGTAATCATCACAATGTGGTCAATGAACCGGTTCCAATGATATCCATATTTGTATGGTTTTATTGAGACAGACCCAAGATATTTTAGGCTGTTGAAGCTTTATTTGGCCGGTTTTGGCCGGTTTGTTGGGTAAAGGGTTAACTCAGTGAGTGTGAACGAATTCTCATTTCTTATCGAAATGGCCATGGGTCGATCGGAATGGTACATTGAGATGTCCCTCAAACCAAATCGAACATTCTTGGCGGGGTTCGAACCCACGCCAACCTCGTCTAGCCCAGACTGTGGTGAGTTAGTATATGAGATATGTTATATTTGAGACGCAAACCTCGTAAAAGCTACTACATTAAAAATATGGCAGCAGCTTTAAATTTTGTGCTACACAATTTTGTGCTGTTCAGTTTTGATACATAAACAGTGTATAACAAATTTTAAAGATTCTGCCATTTGGGGGGGGGGGGGGGGTCTGTGGTAGTCTTTACGAGTTTTTGTGTTTCCTACATAATACGTCTCATATAATGACTACGATACACTCACATATTGGCTGCGGACACACGTACCACAGTAGCGATAGCATAGTAGGTGTGGTAATTTATTATGGTGGAGTTTGGTGACAATTGGTCGTCATAATTCTGTGCCATAGCTAGCTATGTTGTCCGCTGAGTTTCCGCACAATGATTCGACCGGACCAATTAACCCATTGCGTTTCACCAACGTTGACCTCTACTCATTACATTTTTGCTACATTGTATTCTATAATTGCAATGTGGCAATCCCCCATTCACTCACATATCATGCACATTTTATTGATATGATCTCATGCATGTTTATTTACTTATATTAATTTCATGCGTATTAAGACAGTTCCCCAATTGCGTTTTTTATTTTGTATAACGTTTAGTTCTACGCATAATTCCGCTAACATTATCACGTGGGCCGATGAAGCTGTATCGGAAATGTTGGAGGAAATGCAGCTGAGAGAAAGTATCTGGAATAAACAAAGCGAACTATATATACAAGGACCAAAATAATAAAAAGGCTGATTATAAGGAACTTTGGAAGACTCATTGTGCGAATATGCAGCGGGCGACATGGCTAGCTATGGCATATAATGACGGCCAATTGTCACCAAACTCCACCATAATAAATTGTCACACCTACTATGCCATCGCTACTGTGGTACGTGTGTCCACAGTAGCAATGGCATAGTAGGTGTGACTCATATTCAACGCCAAGCCTTGAAATAGGGTGTCTGTCATTTACAGAATGAGGTCCCCAGAGGGTGAATTTAGTGATGCTACCCCGCATAGAAGGAATAATGAGGTAGGTTTACATGTGTAGATGCTTGGTGCAAAAAGCCGAGAACAGGTTCACCTTTCGGTGCGATAATTTATGTCATTAATTCTACTAGGTTGAATTTGATGCCTGAAGCTACATGTCGGTTAAAGAAAAATAAATTTACTGGGTTCTTTTGTACTGGTACTACGCATATTTTTAATTATTTATACTGCCTGTTTCTAAATATGGTATAACCAGAAGCTCTTTTTTAATTTTC